>JAOBAY020131762.1:0-26279 GCA_025331085.2 Zoanthus sociatus | reverse complement strand
TGTTGTCCTTATAAGCTTTGGGAGGAAGGTAGAAAAAAAAACCCAAAAAATTAATAATCGTCAACCCCGTTTATTAGAGACCAAAGGGTATGTCAGTTTTAAATGTATATACGAAAAAACTGAAGCATTTGGTACAAACAGTAGATGTAGCAGTTACACAGTCTTTAGTCGATCAGTCTTAAGAAACAAAAAAGGAATTATGTTAGGGGAAGCTAGAAAAATTGTCAAAAAAAAGTGGATAGAGGAAGTTGATCGTCTTGGGTAGCAAGAACAAGGAAGAAAAAAGTGTGAGACTTTGTGCTGCAAATTTTATGATTTTGGCTGGGGATTAAAGCAGTTCTTTTCTTGTTGTGATAAATATATTAATATAATTTACAATAAAATTCCTGAAAGTGTTTTAACCCTTTAAGCCCTGAACACAAGAAGTATGGATAATTGATCAATTCTCCAAACTTCTCTCATACTTCTGCTATAGGTAGTTTGCAAGAATTTCGCTTTTCATATTTCACAAAATATTTTGCTCAATGAAATTCTTAATTCTCATTACCAAATGTATCCTGATTTTGTATGAAATTTGTAAGGAGAATTCAGATGCTTATAGTAACGTAAGACGTTAGAACTTAGGTGTACTGTGCACAAAAGACAGCTTGTTACAACATCTTGCTTGTTTTGCTAATCGATAGCTAACGACAATGGCAGATTTACTCATAAAGCGTCTAATTTTCCGGTTATTTCGTGATCACTGGGGAGTGGTGGCACGGCCTTCCGGTTTCCATTTTTCATGTTGATCAAAAACGGGACAGTTATATTTTAAACATATATCAAGTACCGGGGTGGACACTTTTTTTTTTCAAAATAAACATTTTTTTTAATCGAAACGTGGCGTCAAATAATTAGGAAAAACGAAAAGTTAGTTGTAAACAAACAGATCCTGCACGCACTGTATGAAATCTGAGGTAATTAAAGTCCGTTCGACGCTATAGTAAAACCGCAGGGTTCCCTATTGTTTTTAACACTGGTTTCAAGTTCGCTTCTTCAGAGCAGAGAGGCGCCGAACTTTGAAAATATTGCCTCAATAACAGACAGAAGTGATTGTTTCAAAAACCAGAAATCTTTGTGTGCGGTCTATGATTCCCCCATTTAAACCCGAGCTTTTTTCTCTTCCTCTGGCTGATCACTTCTGCTGTACGGAAAAAGTAAGTGGAAAGGCTAGCTTGGGAACCGGAGGTTTTAAGATAACATCTGCAACGTGGACAATGCTTTCACTAACACGTAACCGTACAATACAAAAGGACAAAATTCAGTCTTCTGGTCTCTTGGACATACAATTGTTTAGTGTTTCAGGGTATTAAATTGCTTTAGTTGAGTAATAAAAAACTTGGCAGATCCTGGGAACGGAAGAGGAGCGGAGAGTTTTCATTTAAAAGACGTTTATTCGTCGCGACCCTTCGACGCTGTATCAGGAACTTAACTTAGCTCGTTTACAAATATCTGAAGGCCACAAAACACAATTCAATTAGATAACAAACAATATGTCTCTTATTGAAAACTCAAATCGCATTAGCATTGAGTAAATTAAGTATATTGTAAGTTATATGTAACATAATTTATAAACATCCGGTTGAAATATCTGAAAAGATGTTTCTTGATTTTTGGAGCACAAAATTTAAACAATAGTAAATTTTTACAAACCATATTTTTTTTTCAAATGCAAGTTTTATGTTCTTTAAGCGAACCTTTTTCGATGATGTTACCATTGATATGTAATTTACAAAGTAGGATTCTGGACGAGTTTAGAGTTGAAAGCCTGAACTGACTAAAGCATACAGCATTGTTACTCGTTTCCACATTAATTTATAGCCGGAAAAGGAAGCAACGACTATGATGAAGTAAAAATAGACGTACATAGATCCGGCAAAAAGTTGGTTCTTTGGCACGTTTTTAAATTAGACACAAATTTAATTGACACCTTGGAGTTTCATAGGAAAAGCGAAAAACAGTAAATCGTAAAGTTATATTACATTTGAATGACATTGACTGACGAAAGTCATGAAACTAAAGTTTAAATTGATAAGAGGCGCTACTTTATTCGCTCCTAGCTTGCACTAACGTTCTTTGTTAATGGTGTCTTGTCTTTTTGTTTATGAGTGTCTAGAAGGCTGGCAAATGTTTAGCTAATGTTAGCACCATGAATTTTGTGTCAATAGATACTAAATTTGCAATTATTATATAACAAGCTCGCCAAAAATGAACTTACAAAATTGTAGAAGGAAACTCTATTTTTTGTGTAGCAAGAGCTAGATATAAAAATATAATAAAAATCTTGTTTCATGTGTAGCTTATCAAGATGTTTTTCGGAATAAAAGTAACTGAAAACATATGTGAATGCTGAGGCAAGTCGCAAACTATTGAAATTTAGGGTCAAATCAAGATTACTATCTAGCTATAAAGGAGATAAGAAAATTGGACAGAAACGACATCAGCCTTTGTCATTTCACACGAAAGTTAAAAAATGTGTTTGCTATTTCACGGCTTTGGCCAATAATAGGTTAAGGTTTCGCTCTATTAGGAAACAATTATATCTTTGCAAAAACTCAACAAATTTGGTAGGAATCGAATGACCATTATTATCTTCCAAATCATGTTGCTTTTCGAGTCAATTGATGGAAAGATTTATCTGATGCCTGCTTTTGTAAAGCGCAGCAAAATATAGCCCACTCGAGGCTGAAAGAATGGGGCAGGTAAAAGATGCAATATTGTTAAATCGAGAGTAAATTTATCTTCTTTTTTTGCAAACTGACCAAACTTACATTACACGGAAAATTCAAAGTCTAGTTCTAAGTCTAGCATCATGTAAAACCAACATTTTAGTTTTTAAACTAATGGCTTAAAAGAAGTGTGGCCAAAGACATTTAAATAATTAATCACTGCGTGCTAAGGTTGTATTTATTGTGGGTGGCAGATAACCGCAGGACTGCAAACAGCATTTTGATTTAGTGGGTGATTTCTAGAGCTATCATCCTCAGCTGCACACAGCAGATGATTCGCATTCTACGATCTTTTCTCTGGGCTGGCATTGACACACCCGTGTGGACTGAAATGCAAGCTAAGCGCGTTTTAAAGCTTAATCATTCCAAAATCCAGCTGCATGGATGATCGAAAAACCTGTGCTAGGTCAAACACTTAAAACTTTGCGTGTGTCAAGAAAATAAAAATGTTTATATTGTTTGGTTATCGGACGATATCTCGTTAATTTTGACCGGCGTAAGCTGTATTTACTGATAACCTCCCGGCAAGGGTGCTCCCACCTCCAACACAGTACACCTATCACTGTGCAGATTGCTGACATGGTCTAATGTTAACGTCATTCACCACCAGTCGGCTCTGCAACTCATCTGCTTTGGTTCTCGTTTGCGAATTGATGCGAGTGGCCTAGAGTTTATCAAGATGGATATCAGATTTACGTTTTGCAAGAATGAACAATCTTTTAGCAGCTGTGATTGCTTGCAATGAATTTAGCGCGCACTTTATATGACCTCTGTGCATATTGATACTTAATGTGACAACTACAATTAAGAGATTAAGAGTTTCATCTCGTTTTCACAGCTACAGTTTCTAAGTTAGTTAGCAAGTTTCATCGCACATTACAAAACGTGCTCGCGCGTCTAAAGTGTGGGCTTAATTTTGCTAAAATTCAGTTCAAAAAAAGTTAACTTTTCACAAGCTTAACCGCTGTTTTAAAAACAGTCAAAGCATGGGTGATTACCATTGCAAAAAAGGAAAAGGTCTCTTTTGTGACGTCAAAACGCAATAGATTGAAACGCCAGCACAAGGCATCAATTTATAATACTGTTTCTTTGCGGTAGCAAATAATGTTTCTTCTTTAAAATGAACAAAATATTTAGTCAATGGCACCAATGTCCACCTACCTTTATCACTTGCCTTCAACACCAGAGAAAATGCTCCCTGTCAATGAGACACAGAAAATAGTCAGTATGAACAAGTAAACCGCGCGATCACTTCATTTAAAATAGTTAAATTGTTTTCAGACAAAAAACTGGCATCAAAGCAGATTATTAAAACCCAAATTAAGACACACGCCGTCTAAAATCAGCTTGTACCAAGTTTTCTAGAAAACTATCGAGCTTTGCATCAACAACAACAAAAAAATTGTCGTTGCAAATTTGGAAATAAAGCTAGTGATCCCATTTGAAACCTTTATTGCTGATTTTGCAGTAATAAGCTGAGTTTGTTGGGGAAAGTTGTTTTTAATTAAATTCAGGAAGGTTGATTTCGCAACATCGGGTTTCAATTGAATAATCTCTCATTTTGAATTCAGTCGTTAAATTGTCAAAAGAGTCATAAATTTCCCAGTTCCGTCGGTTATCAGTGTTTTTTTAAAAATGACCTTCATGCACTCAGTTTTATTGCTGTTTTTAAGATTTTTTAAAAAGCCCTATTTAATGATGTAGTTAGAATTTTCAAGAAAATCCTATACATATATATATACGCAATCTTAATAGCGTAACTGCATAGACTATAGTGTACATATTTGCACACCCGAGTACTTAAGGACCAAAGTTCTCAGGCTGCTATCTGCTTATCTTGGCAATTTGAAATCCTTCAAAGGTTTAATATTGATTTATAGTTTTCAATGGCAACTCATTACAAGTGGTGAAACGCGCCCAACACGCGCAGATAGTTTACAAAGTTACAAAGCCTCCATTATATCGCTATTAAAATACCTCATCCAAAATCTTATGTCATCTAACTAGGAAACCCCACACCGGTTATTTTAGACCTTATAGGCATTTCTTTTCAAAACCAAATGGAAAAATTGTTCATAAATATATATTAAACCATCTTTTATAGGCACGCTTTTTTTGTTGTACAATCCAAATATAACGAAATTATGAGAAATGCAAATAAAATATTATTATAATTACCATGTCGCTCTTTACGAACATCTCAAGGTCAAATCTTATGAAAGACGATCAGTTAAGATTCTTATCTCAAATACGAGTCGCACATTGATCTCAAAACAGTAAATTACTCTTCGCTGAGATGATGCGATCAGAAAATGAGTTCCAGACCCATATCACATTAACAAACTGTGCAACGTGCAGCATAATAAGAATATTCATTCAAACAAGAAAAACAACAAGATTTGTTGTAAACCCTCTAACTTGACATCTAAGACTTATCGTTGAAATGAAAGTGTCAAGGGCGCGCAATTTGAAAAATTTGTAAATGGCATGAAGTTTCTTTCCTGACAGCAATATTGCAAAACACTCCAATTAGTAAACTTCTTTATCATTCTTTACAATAACTTGACAAACAATGCTCTTCACCTGTTTCTGTTTTTAGGCTGACGTATATCTAATTTTACACTAGAATTTGATTATGTTGTTCATGAGTTAGCGTAAATAAGTTATTCCAACACATCTTACACATTTTTACTTATTTCATGAGTACCTTAATTACTCGATTAACCCTGCAAAATTTGTACTGTCTAGTTTTTTTATCTAATCGCGTAACTTATTTCTGCAATGTTGGTGAAAATCAATCTGAAAATGTTGAAAGAATTTTGACACGCGTGTCGGTATATCGATACAATCACTAGACGCGTACATAAAGAGATAAATTTGGCCAAAATCTAAACACGGTAAAAAGGAAGGCGCAGATAATGAGATTATTTTTTTAATATATTTATCAGCGCTAGACTTCACTCGGAGATAGGGTGACTTCACTTATATTTCGGTGGGGCGACTTCAACAGCTACAGGGATGTACGTACAGTACTTACCGGCCAACCGAATGTAAATTCCATAGTTAGAATATTGTTCGATGTTGGGGTGAAAGAATTAGCTCCTATTACGAGACTTTTTTGTTTTCCAAGACTGCAACTGCTGGGAACACCTCCGTAAAATCCTAAACACGCAGAAAAGAATGTTTGGCAGTTGGTACTGCACCGTCCGTCTGCAGATTCCGTTCCATTTAAACCGCAACACTGGCCTGTGGAAATCTTCCCGCGAGGATTCCACATCTCTCGTATTGTTACCTCAAATTTTCCCTTTGCCAACACCTGGAAAAAAAAATCAGATATAATATCGTATAGAAAAAGGCTTTTAAAACCGAGGGCGCTTAAATTGCTTTCAGAAAATATATCACATTTTTAGTACAAACTATTTTTATGAAACAAAAAACATATTAAAGAGAAGAGTTTCAAACAATTCTTTGTCAGAATTTTTTTTCCTAAAAATTTATAAATGTATACCTAGAAAAAAGTAATGCTGTTTTGAATAAAACCACAGTTATCAAACTTTAAAAATTACGAACTCCAATCAGTAAAAAAAAATTTTATCCTTCCAATTTAATTTGGTTGTATGTAGAAAAAGCGATCTTTTAGTGCAATAGCCAATACTCAAAAAAGATTTCAGTCTTCAGTTACTATGTAATAGGAGCGGAATGGTGAAGAACACCGGTTCGAGCCGATTCTAAAAACTCGCTTTACTTTAGAAAAGAAATGACCTTAGTGTTTGATTCCGTACATTTCTCCTGATAATAATGTGTTATGTCACATCGAAGACTCCGTGGCGTAAACTTAAAAAACTGTTTTACTTTTGGTCCGACGTTATTTTTGAATTAGGTCTATTTATAACAGTTTAACACCGATTTGTAAAAACTAGCGATTTACATAAACTTTTCCATTGTGGCACTTGAGTTACATAAAAAAGAAACGTTACGCAACGTTAATATACATTTTTTAAGACTTATACAATTGTGGCCAGATTCAGAACTTTAAAATGTCTTTATTTAGATTAATCAATATACTAGCGTTCTAATAATGGAGCTAAAAGTGCCAAATTGAGCTTTGCTTATCCGTTAAAGAATGCAAGTCGCAAAAGCTCCACTGAGACTTATTTGGATAAGATATCAACTCAAAGATACACTAGCAACAACAAATAAATGATCTTCGGCTTGGAAATAACCGCCTGCTAAATAACTGGCTTGCGGTTTACTCAAGGAATCAATACGATTGTTGTTTTTTAAAAACCACCAACGACGGTCAGGTCATTTTCAGTTCCTCTTTCGTATCAGTGACTACAGAAGATTCTTTTAAACTGATTAAATACAGATTGTGATGTAGCTGAAACTGGTTTAAGGGAAAAACACGCGAATTGTAAACACAGACTAATAGAGCTTCACGTTGCATTTGAAAACAAACCGAGGAAAAAAGGTATCGCTACTTTTATATTTCTGGACAGAACAAGAAAAATGTTATGTTTTATCCAAGAACGACGCAGTTTCAAGATAGCTATTATCTGTAGACTAATAACCGAGATATGGGAAACAAGATGAAGGGCTGACACTTCCTTGATGTAAAAGGTTTGGTTTGGGGAACCAAGACAAACATTGCAAACAAAACATTGGCATGCTAATGATTGTGTCTCTCCCACCAAAAAAACAACTGAATTATCAACAAATACTCGCCAATGTTGACTCGGCTAAAAGAAAAAGTCAAAAACAAAGTGAAATGCATTCTTCCTTAAGTTTTAACCAAATAAAAATTTGCAATTCTTGATACTTACATTCGGAATAACGTTCACACCAGAAAGAGCGAGCAGAACTCGTACAAAAAGGGCGAGTGTGTTATCTGCCTTTAAAACTGCCGTCGTCCGCCTTCGTGGGAAATTTCTTAACTGCATGAACTTCACAGTGGAGTTGGAAGACGAAATTAACCTTTAGGATAACTGATCCTCTGTTCTGAATGGCTGAAAATGGAAATCTTTCGTTTGATAATATATTCTGTAAGAAAGAAAAAATAACAGGAAATGTGGTTAGCAAAGTTGCAAGCTACAAATAACGAAAGTGTTTTTTATTAAGAAGCAAAACTACCACTGAATTCAAAAATGTGTGTTCTTCATAGACAAATAACAGTACATACAGTTAGAGAGCATTTTAATCGACTGCACTTGCGAGATCAAACATATGATTTGGTTCGTTAACCCCGCAAGTTAAACAGTTAGTTTGTTTTACCCGCGAATAAGAATCACTCAGTCGGGCGAAACAGTCTATTAAATCCGCTTGTTCTCTGCTGTGAA
The DNA here is from genome assembly GCA_025331085.2 of Zoanthus sociatus. NCBI lineage: Eukaryota > Metazoa > Cnidaria > Anthozoa > Zoantharia > Zoanthidae > Zoanthus > Zoanthus sociatus. Next base: position 18,175 of record JAOBAY020131762.1, on the reverse strand, counting down.
TTTAAGTGCTCTAAACGACCTTTCAATGCCATAAATGCTTGGAGACAGTAACATAAAACTTGACTTTTGTCAGACGAAAGCAAATCAAATAGCTGGCGCCTCTGACCAAAAAGAAAAAGTCTGGACGTGCACAGACGTGTCAAAAAACTGCATGCCTATGAGAAAAATTGTAAAAGCCACATCGTTTTTGTTTTTTTTTAAAAAAATACCTCAAGTTTTGTTCCGGTAGCTAATGTGCGTTTCTACATCATCGTCATTGCCTCTAGGAATCAAATTAACCGCAGTAAAGTGAAATGTACGGGTATCAAGACACTTTCCTCTAAATAAGCATCACCGCAAATGACTGTCGAGGATTCTGGTGGAGCATTTTGAAAGATGACATCAACCGGAAATACCGGAAAGCGATATGTATTGAGACAGCTTTCAATTACTCACTGATGGTGCTAGTAAACTTTTATCTATCGTTTCCTTTGCGGCAAGTTTGTCTACAATGTAGGTTGTGAAAGTTACTTTTGTTATTCCGAATTTCTCATCCTAGGCGACCGAGGTGAGAAATTACAATTGTTTAAAGAATTTTTGTAGGTGATATATCTTTAATCTCAAGAAAGCTACAAAAAGCTTTTAAAGTAAAACTTCTACGGTTCTTAAACGTGATAGAGTTTTGTCTACACTACGGAGTTTGTTTACTATTACGTTAAGCAAATGATGGAAGAGAAACTAACGAAAAGGTAATGAAAATTGAACTTCTTTTAGATTCATAGACTCAAGCTACATTGCGTCAACTAGTTTTCGTTCACGGTGCTCTGCTCTGACAATTTTTTCAGACGATAATAAGACTTTCTGTACGTAACACTGAACATGTTTTTAGTTAACACGTGCCAGCCAATTTGCTTAAGTACTTTAATATTGAGTAGCAAAAGATAACCAGAATCCGAGTTAATATCTGCGCTCAAGCGTTAACTAGTTTAGTCAAAATATTGATATGAACGACTTCTCTTCTCATTCGGTTATCATTGAGCACACCTCAATGTTTCATTCCAACGAAGTGCTAAGGAGACGAACGGTTCCCTCGCTTGGTGTATTTAAAGCACTGTTAGATTTTTTTATCGATTTACATGTTTACAAAATTCAAAGCGTGCTTACTAGGCGAACACTACAGCACCTATTAGCTTTGTTAAGCTAATCCGACTTGTAATGTATTTGTATTAAAGCAAGTTAACTCACCGAACTGTTGAATAAATTACTTACTTTCTAAAGACAAGAACAAGTGAAATAGTTCGCTCCGAACAATAATCTAAGTCAACCGATAGGATTAGAAATCAGAGCAGATTCCTGGTCCGTCAGAAAGAATGTTCTTCCATCGACTAGAAACCTCGATCTCTGGGGCTTCTCCAGCTAAGTGTCGGCGAATATGACTTTTAATACATTTAAAGTCTCCTCTTGTACTTTGGCCTTTAGCTTAAGAATCAAGGTGGGATCAATTTTGGTATTCCCCACAATTCGTGTAGAAACGTGTTGATACTTTTAGCAGTAGTATATATATTTTTCGTCATCGTTCAAAATTTATGTTTAAGTCATTCGAGCTATATTTAACTCTTGCTATTCTGTCTATTGTTCGGCATTGTTAAACACTATATCTTAAGCTTAGGTCGAATAACGCTGAAGTTGCATTTTTAAACTCATAAAGGAAAAAACTTTGCTCCTCCGATTTCTCCTTGGTCTCTTGCTGGTGCCAACGGAACTCAATCGGACCACCCGCGTTTAACAGCCAAAAATTTTCTGGGTGATTAATAGGAGCGAGTGAAGATGAGCACGACGGATTTATTATTAACATTGATAGATGAGCTGCATTTCGCGATAAGCAGATGGTTGTGATTGTTGCTTAGTAACCAGAACAATGCTCCGCTAGTGACCTCGTGACCCAGTGTTTCTCTTGACTCAAGTCAGCCAAAAAAACACAACCTAACTCCAAAACAAATATTATTGCAGTTCCAATTATCTACAACAAGCTAATCAAACAAGAAGGAAAGCAAACATTTAGCACACTTTTAAGTTGTTTTAAGGCGCTAAAATCAACTGTCTTTATGCAAATAAAAAAACAAAAACACGGGCGGTAGACCACCCCTAAAGAGTTTCGACAGCTTTGACCGACCACGTGTGTCGAGCTCAAGTCGATCTTAACATGCTTGTCTTGGTAAATAATATGTTAGTTCACAGAGCAAGCACAATACAATATGAAATTATTTGAATAAGGTTTTAGAATTCCAAATGCACAAACCAGCTAATTTTCACCTTTTTTGATAAATAAGAGTATTTTTTTAGCTTTGACTTTGTGTTGAGGCGTTTTCATGAAGTCTTTCCGCTTAGCTTAGTCCCGGGAAAAGGCTTTGACATCTGTGCTAAGTTCATAGTAAGAACTATGCACTGGCAAATGTCTATAAAAAGCCATTGAGATTGAATGCAATAATTAACTGAACGTTTATTTTATCCAGTATTAGGAAAGAAAAACTAAAAGCTAATTAAGGCTTTAAACGGTACTTTGTTGACATACACGTAGATTGTGTGATGGACTCTATAACGGTTCACTTTTGTTTTGTGTTTTTGGTTCTTTACAGGCCGTTGTGATCGTGCCTCGATATTTGTAACTTTTAAACCCGAGAATTAAACATACAGCGGATCAAACAGGAACGCGGTTTGAAAACGAACAATAATGTAGTAAAGCAATTCATCTTCCCGATAATGGTTTAGAAATCAGACAAAAATGTAATCAAGTATAATTTAGTACCATCTTAATCTCCAGTCTGGGTCATCACTCCACCCCCTTCACTCTCAAGCAATGGCCAAATTTGACCAGCGGAAACAGCGATTTTAGTTCTTGCTAATGGCATACTTACAAATAGCTACCGAGCTGGCGAAAGAATAGGATTGCGTCTACTCTTCTTCTCAGCGTCTTTTGCTAGCTTTAAACTCTTTGCACTTCAGCAGGGGACAAAAAGCTACGCCGTTTTCACAACACCTTGTTTGAACGCTTGATAAGGACACGCGGTGAAGTGTTAAAGTGGAATAAAACCCCAGAAGATCGTATACGCGGTTCAGGCAAATCAAAACTTTCAGTACAGAACTCAATTAGCAGAGCTCAAAGTTTGTTCTCATACCACAAGAACTTTGAGTTAAAACTTCGCATCGGCGCACTATTTTGACGGAAACCAGAGTCGTAACTTCCTACCGCGCCTAAATATATAATACTTTGCAGATGTGTAAATATGTTGATTAGAAATCTGTGCTTGCAACCAATCACACATTTCCTTTAACACTCGGCATTTGGTCAAAGTGACCTTCGGCAGAAACACTTACTTACTGCTAGAGAAGAAGTTTGTTTTCAAGAATTGCAAAGTAAGCAGTTTAAACGAGAATTTTTGCCTTCTCAAAGATTCCAATCAGTGGTATAAATTTCAGCCCGAAGTTAACGGTGGTTAAGTCATTGACATTTTCCATTGATAACAACCTCAAAGTGTCATGCTATGCCTAATAATTCGATTAAAGCGGCAATTAACAGGTCCACTTTAGCTGTTTAAAAGATCAAATATTTACAGAATTTGGATATGACAGCAGAAGGCCGCACTTTCACAGATGAGATGTTTTGAACACACTAGATGTTTACTGCAGCATTGAAATGTTTTGATATCAAATAACGGTTCAATTTGAACATTGTGATCTTTTATGCTGGTGAACAGGTTAAAGTGGATAGCAGGATTTTCTTCAGTTAAGTGTTAAATGCGCCATTCATGTGAAACATCATAATCGCTGTGTTGTTTGGTCGTTTTTTTATCGCAATTTATATTCCCTTCTAAATTTCTTACACTGAAACGCAAAACTTGCCAAAGGGGTGCGGTTATGAAACACAATTATTCTATTTCTAACTTCAATTTAAACATCACTGTTTTACAGTTCTAGCCAAAAGTGATCCTTTGAAACTTTTAACATAAACAGCAGGCATCACGTTATTCATTAGTCAACTTGAATTAGTGTAGTCATGGAAGGCTCAATTTTGTCGCAGCTCAGGCGGTCGTCTTTGACTCTGAGAGCAACTGAATGCCGGAATGGAAATCATCGGGAATAAAAAAAAACATCGTTTTTTAAAAACTCTCGTGAACTTTGTTTGTTTTTTCCTTAGGTCCATTAGGATAAGATAAGTTCATACATTTTGTGTTTTTTTTTTTGGAATTTTCATCAAATATTTTCAACAAAAACAACGCAAATTTAGTGCAGAGTTGTAACTTTCTTTTTCAAATTTTCTTACTAACAGCAGATAGTGGAGGTTTTAAACAGAAAGAAACCAATTCTCCTAACCTACCGAGAATAGTGACAAAAGAAACAAATGAAATATTCGACCACCCAAAAACCTTGGGTTTGAGGTCGGACATCGAATTATCCTCTCGAGTTGTAATCTATAGCACAAAGAGGAAGGCGTTCGTTATAAAATTAAAAGATTTGCAAAAGTTTTAACTCCTTATTTATTCCCCCGGATACTTCAATTGAGAGAGAGTTTCCGCATGTAATGATTTATGTACAAGGTAAATGTAAGTTTGTCAAGACAGTAATTAAAAATCTGTGATTATTCGTGGGACTCGTAAACAAACATAACAAGATAATAAATTGTTTAATTTGTGAAAATTATAGATTTTCGGTTCCGAAAGAACAGCATAGCCTTGTTTGACATGCTCAGACAAGCACTGGGGACGTAAAATTTTAATCGCTTCACTGGAAGCTGATAAGCGTGAGATAGACTATTTGCATGTAGAAAATGTGGGAAAACCATCTTGCTAAAAACGACAAACCACTTGCCAGTGGCTGGAATAAGATGAGAGGAAAAGGGAAAGACTAAAATAGACATTTTGTAATAGCTTCGACAGGGCTCTGACGTCATCGCTCCTAGCTTTTAAAATTTTAATTCAATTTTATCGAGAGGTTCTTAATAAATCTGAAAGAAAAAAACCATATGTATGCCGCTGAACGGACGGAAAAAGAAACAGCTTGAATCTAACAGAAGAGTTAGTCTTAGTCAAAACCCAAATATATATTAAAATATCCTTAAAAAGAAATCAATGATGAATGAAATCATATCAAACCTCACAGTAACTTGTCATCGAAGAATCATTTTACCGATATTTCGCGTTGCAATGAAGCCGATTATATTACCCAAAATAACGAGATGCGTAGCATTATATCTAGCCCACGTTTACCGAACCATTTCCATTCCAAGTCTGAAACTGGACACAAAATCTCACAGTTTTACTAAATTACAGATGAAAAAAGACGCCTTATTAATAAACAAAATTAGCATAATTAGGGAAAAGTATGCCCAAAACTTGGAAGTATGCAGGTCTATATTTCTCGTTTGCAAACATATCTGATGAAAAGCGTTAAATTTAGTTTATTACTTATTTGCGAAAGGAGGAATTTTATTAAGCACATATCATTGCTAAAAATTGAAAGCAAGCTTTCTTAACCCCATATCAAGGCACGTGTGCTTTATTAGAAGTACGCAAGTCTATCGTTGGCAAACATATCTGATGATAAGCGTATTTAGTTTATTTGTTATTTGCGAACGGAGGAATTTTATTTATTACATATCATTTTAAACAGATTGCAAGCAAGCTTTCTTAACCCCACATCAAGACACGTGTAGCCTTAATAAAGGAATCAATACAATACTTCACGTTGCCCACAATCTTAAAATCATACTGTACATAGATTAGATGTCAAACGCCATTTAACCCTAATTCAGCTCATATAAGGTGTTTTTGAAAGCGGAAAAATAAGTCGCGGCTTTTCCGTGGAACCAAAGCATATCTGCCAAGACTAACGACTGGTATTCTAAACACTTTCTCCTTCCGGTTTACGCAAAAAGTTATAAATGAAAACGTGAACATTCATTTAGACTTGACATGAATTTTAAGTAAGTTTAATTGAGCTTCATGAGGACATTAGTCACATTAGAAGTAATATTGATTTTTGCTACATTCAGCGGAGCAATTTTTAATAGAAGTTCTCAAGAACTAAGGCCATGCACAACAGGCTGTCGTCACGTTTTGATCAAACATTATCACGGACTCCAAAATAACAAGACTTATCATAACTTTGTTATTCTTGAATGACGGAAGAAGAAACATATAAAAAATAAACGCAGCCATATTCATATGAAACCTCTATTTTTGTGATCGTTTTAGGTGATTTTCCTTTGTGTTTCTATTTATGACATTGTATCGCTTGTCATGTCTATTATTGTCCATCTAATTTACCGCATTTCAGATCAAATTGATAGCTAATTGAGACCGGACGTTGGGCGCGATGTGGAAAAACATATGATACACCGGGTGATAACAAGTTTTTCACAGGCAAGAAATATGTGGAATTTATCAAGTGATAAACGCGACATTATGTCACTTCCAGCGACATTTATGAAATTTTACGCAGTTTGATTAGTCACTCAACAAGTGATAACAACATGTGTGTGGTATTGTTACACTGTGCTGTAAGAAGAAAAATATTTGACATATTATTCTGCGATGGGTATTTAACGAACATTTAGAAATAATCTTGGTTGATGTCAAGAGGTGAATTAGGATTTGATGCCCGAACAGCCATGTTGGTTGTTAATGGACGTGACTAATCGTTATACCGAACGTTTACTTTAAAAAATAGCAATGGCATAGTGTTAATTAAAATCAAAGTTAATTAATAATTATGAATTGAAACAAAATCAATTAACTTTTCTACAATTGGATTAGTATATTGTTGACTTACAGTGGTGTCTTAGTTTTTGTGTTTTTCTGTTTCGTTCCCGTTCTTGCATGCAAAGCACGCGGATTATAGGTTAAAAATATCAAACCTGTAATATACTGTCGTATTTGTACAAGAAAAAACATAGCGAAATCCGATCTCTAAATGTCATTTTAAAAACTGAAACATCACTGAAGAATTGTTTCATCATTTATCACCTAAAACAAATATAAAATACCGAAACGCCCAAACAGCTGCAATCGTCTTTATATTAAAAGAATGTTTAATCTTAATGTTTCTTGGACCAATTTTTTTCTAAATTTTGTTCAGCACAAACATTGTAAAAAATTAACAATTTCCGTCCCTTTCAAAGTGGTAAATGTATAATGTATAAACAAATTCCATTTATGAAACAAAGTCCTACCTGTCGAATGTCTTCTCAGCTTAGTATGTAAAGAGATACGAAGCTGTCTATTTCTTATACAAAAAACTTCGAATCGCACTCGTCAATTGAATTCTCTATTCATTTGCTAACACCAGAATTGTATTATACTGACAAATTAGCCGAGAAATAAATTCTGTTTGGCAAAGTTGAAGTCCTTCGCCACTTGTCAACTTAAACCAACTATAGCATGCGACTTCAAAATGTTGAAAACACCAGCGTTTCACCTTCTTCAGAAAAATTTATTTTACTCAATAAGTTGATACTCTGTAATACTTAAGAAATAATTTTTTTTTTTGTTAGCTTTAGAATATAGTACAGTGATACTAATTACGAATTGAATAAACTTCGATCTAGTTATTACTCTGGTTTTTAAAATGAATGTATCACCTTTCTGGCTGATGGGTCAATATTTTTTTGAACATTTTAACCCTGGGCCTGGATTTTCAAGCTAGTTAGTTTTTAAAACTCGTTCAGCTTTCAGGTCATGTTAAGAATTAAAAAAAAAACAATTCAGTTTACAGAATCTTTAAACTTTCTTACAATTATCTAGAAACTCAGTTTTAAACATCTTTGAACTTGACGAAATTTGTACACATATTTTTTAAATTAAAATATATTCGCATTCTCCAATTTTAAAAGTTCTATTTTTGTAAGATCAACCTTTTTTGTTCTGCAAAAGTAAAATATTTATTGTGAAAATAACCCCAGAATGTAATAAACCAGTCGTTAAATTTCGTGGAGGAATATTGTGGATAAGAAAACACAGTTGCACTCAAATTTCTTTGTCCATTATTTTGGTTTGCTTGTGCATGTGAATCGAAGTAAGAAATTTTACTCTTTAAATGTATTTCCTCACCCCTTTGGCATTGAAAAAGTAAAGAATAAATCTATGAGAACTCTTGAGGTTTTCAATCCTTAACTCACTAAGTCCCAGGTACTGAACGAGGCTTCGTTTATGAAAGGCGGAGAGGGTATATGGCAACTATATGAAAATTATCAAGTAATAATTTCGGAGATATAACAAGCTTTTGATACAAGAACAACTTTAAAAGAACAGCGAGGCTCAGGTCCGTGTCCGGAAATTAAGAAAAATTTCAGGACAATCTCAGACTGAGGCTAAAATAAAAAGTGAAAATAAATCCACTTAAAAATTAACTGAATCTTGTAAAATCGTTGGGCAATAAAGAAACGACCTCTGCAGCCTTTGGGTGAGGGCTGCGACTGCGAAAGCGGACAAAATACACAGTGGTCAAATAAATGTTTTGATTTCTCATCATTTCAAACCGCTCACAGAAATAGGAACAAAGTTTGAAAAACAAATTGAGGCTGAATCCCCCAAAAAATTATGAAGAATGAGATTTGGCAAAATTTACCGGTTTTTTTTTATAAAAAAAGCGTGTATCTCTGCCGTGTGTCATTTTTTCTCATGATAAATGTTTTTTTAAAAAAAATTTTAACCTGTTTGGATTCCAACCACTTGGACTGTCTTTGCAATACATAACAACAAACACATAATTTTAACTTTTGGTTCAGACTAGAAAAGAAGCGTTAAAGCGGTTTTTTTCTTTCCATGCAAAGTTTTAATTAAAGTTATGGAGGAATTAAATCATCAACTAATTAAAAACTGTCTTTTTAAAGCGGTAAAATCATACAACATTGCAATTGCAGACGTAAAGCTTTTTGTTAAATTTTAAAATAGTAACGAGCAGTTACCACATAATAATTTCACACACGACAAAGATTAGTGTTGTTTCTATATGAATACACCATACGAAACTCCATCTAATTACGGTTAAAAACATCATATTTGGATTAAACTAAAAGCACACCGAAAAATCGCAAATTATCTGGAAAATTTCTTGGGCTGAAAGCAGCTATTAAAATTAGTGTCAATTAGTTTATAGATACACGTACACATGGGTGTAAATTGGCGTTAGCCTGTATAGGCAAGATTTGGTAGCCAATTTCTGGCTCTACCAGTATTCTTCTACAATCTCAGTATTGAAGTCTCCAAACAATGGCTGGATAAAAGGTTATAATCATAGCTCAAGTTTTGGTTGTACTTTTATAGTCAAAGAGAAATAAAAAGCGGTTGGTTAGCGTGATACAAATTTCATACTTGCTGTTCTGTCACGTAATGTGCAAAGGCAAGATGGCTTTAAGATATTTTTTACTTAATGACATGTAAACATATGAGACATATCTACCAAGCATTAGAAAGCTATATATAGGACCACTTATCATTTTAGTCAAACTCAGCTAACATTTAAAAAAATACATCGGCATTCTGTCTTTTATGGCCGAGTATGGAATGATACTAATAATAGACTATACTTCGTTTTTTTTTTTTTTGCTGCGATATTCTATCTACGATTTCAATATTACATAAAAATGTAGTTTCAGCACAAATCAAATATTCTGTTTCCTAAATTAAGTATTCTATGATTAGAAGAATCTTAATAATTTTTGAAAAAAAAAAGTCAACAATCATGAACGCAGGAGCGAATTCTCAAAATGGAAGAACCAATTTCATAGTAGAGAGGTTTTAAAATTCAAAAATCTGTATAAAATATAAATAGATATCAATAGACAAAAGTGTTACGGTCAATTTGTCCGTTAAAAAACTTTGCTATTTTTGACTTTGATTCTATTGTTTGAGGTCAGACTGTAAATATTGAAGTTTCACTACTAATTTGATATTCCTTTACCGGCAAAAATTAATAAGAAATGAAAAAGTGCCAAAAGTGTCACAGAACCGAGATTTACTGTTAGCCGACCGCTTCCTATATAAAACTTGCTTAAACAACGAGTGAACTTGCCGATTTACCTGACCGACAGTCCTTGAAAGGGTCCGAAGTTTGAAAAAACGCTCAGAACTATAGATTCAGGAATTTCACCAAGCCTAGTTAAAAAGAAAAAGTTAAAAATTAAATATCTAAAATGACACTTTTTATTTTTTCAGTTCAGAGAACTTATATTATTTTGCTTCAATTATTACAAAAGCAAATATCATCGACTGCATTGCTTCAGGCAGGCAATGAACAGAAAAATTTTCCAGGATTTGACGATTTCGAGATTTAAAAAATTGCATATTTAGCAGATTGTTTATTCGGCTATAGCTAACGGATTATTACTCGGGAGCTAAAAGCTCTTTTCCATGGTAAACACGTGAAGATGCAAAAAAGATAAAAAAGAAATGCAGATAAATAAGGTCAAGAAATGAAATGTAAAATTTATTGCTTCAGTATAAACTATTTTCTATCAGTAAAATTTTGAAAGACAACTTGAAAAGAACATTTTTTTAATTAATGACTGCGACGAAACGACTTCCTTTGCAAAGTTGTTACCACAAAGTGTTATTCTCCTATAAAGACGGCGTTTTGCAGCTCATTCTAGAGTAGAGTACAAATTGAAAGAAAAGTTATTACTGTAATTTGGACATCTCCACAGCTTCATTAAAACTGAGTTGGCGTTTCAATACGACGAAATAATCAAGCGCAAAACTTCACTTATGCATATTGAGTAGAAAGCTACTTGTGCATCACACGTGTAACGTAAATTCCAAGCTAAGAGCTGGTTTATTGGCACAAGAAATCAATGAAAACATTTTGTGTGAAATTCTAAGCGATTGGGTTCGGTTCTACTCTAATAAATATTATATATACTTTTCTAGTACAGCAATGTATCTGTAATTGCTTTTCTCCTTACCTCCACTCTTCGAGTTTTTGTACTTACTTGACGAGGGCTGTTTTAGTTGATTTCTGGTTCGATTCACATGCAAACCAAAAGGCAAAGTAAAAACTTAAAAGCGAAGGCACAGTGTTTATTTTTTCTCTTGATCTATTCTATCAAATTGTTTATAATGGCATTACCTGACATCATTACGTTGTTAAATCCAAGAAGCTCGCCGAATGAAACCTCTAAAACATTAATGTCAATTTCATGAGAAAACGCCGCTTGCTGAAGGATTAAGAAAAAACAGTTTTGGCGCGAAACTGCATGTGGTACACCAATGGTGTATTGAGAAAACTTCCCGCGCTCATAAAACGCTACAGGTGGTAAGCAAATTCAACCAATCAGATCGACAGAAGAAATAAACTACGTTGTCCTAGATTGGGTTCTCGGCACTAAACTCAGAGAAAAACTATAAACCTTTTTTGTTCCGTAGAAAGTCGTATCTTTATAGAGCGGTAATTTTAATTTTTTCTTTTGAAAATGCCTTAAAACAAACAGATATCTGAAAAGACATAACTAGAACGCTGCTGAAAAAATAGAAAAAAAAGAAAAGATGTTCATCAGCAGGATACCTAAAAGAAATTGTATACAACACTATACGATGGGTTTCGGCTCCATTACTACAATGATCGCGGACGTCACGTAGAAGTCGGTATGCCTAGTCACTTCCGCCTACAACATGGCCTATCAGTTCTTTATTTTCTGATATATAAAAAAACAGATGAGAAAATATATATGAAAGGGCAAAAAACATATTCTTTAAATATTTAATAAGTGCTATTTCACAAATACCCATTCTTTTCTCTTGGAGATAAAAGCTGCCGCTAGCGATCAGTGTAAAGCAGTTTTACTACAAAGTTCAACATTTCTATGGCAATATATAAATATAGTAATTATTATTTTACAAATAACGCTACATTTTACTAAACACCTGTCTTAGTAAGTAGTAAAAACTTTTTTTTTTAATATTTAACACGCTGAGATGTTCCAATAGCGCAGCGCATGTAATACGTCATAATTCGCACAAACAAACAGGCTAAATGGAATCAAGTGGCGGCTGACGCAATATTTTCGACCGACCATATTATTTAAGATTTAACAATAAATTCGCTCGTTATAATTCTAAAATCGCTACTCTTTTATACACTTTTTTGTCAAACATGTCTCTATTTGTCCGAGTCACGAGGGGGTAAAAGTTCTATTTTTAGTATAGCTGCGCTGCGCTATTACAAAAGCTCTATTCTATCGGCTCGTCTTAGATGGATTGCAGAGTGCATGATAATTGGCAACTTAACAATAAATTGAATTTGCAACTAATAAATGGAATGCTGCGTCGGCGTTTCTAAAGAAACAGTTTTGCAAATGGAAAGTTTTATACCCTAGTGAGAAAAGCTTGAGTCCTTAGACTTTGTCGTTCCTTCGAAGTTCGACGAAGTTTCAACTCCGACACGCCAGTTAAACAATCTTTTTTTCACTGTACGGTGTAATGACTTATATATTGTAAAACTGAATTTGTAACTACTGGGTTTTAGAAGACTGAATACTTCAAAAAAACAATCAAAAACTGCCGAAGTTGTGGTCATTTCTGTTTTAGAAAAAGTTTTCTCTTCTCTGTATTGATTAACCAAACGGACAGACTATTTTAAGAAAGCGGATGAATTTCTAATTATAAACTTGTTTACTGCTTAATTTTTTTTATCAATATTTTAGACGTTGCAGCACTTGAGATTACTTATTTACTTAAGATTATCAAATAGAAATTTAAAAAAAAAAATCAGACAAAAGTTTTTTATCATTGAAAAAAAGTTGCTCTCCTATGACTGATGGCATTTTTCACTGCTGAATCAATCCAAGAAACGTGTGCTGCCGGCCTACTGAACTAGTTCAATTACTTCAGAAATGTATTTCAAATTATTCCCTGGCAAACTGATAGTTTGCTATGATGAAAAAAGGCACAAATTTTCAGTTATATCTATCTAATCTTGGTCCTTTTCAGTTAGTTTGGTTGATCCTCGTAGCGGGGTAGTTAAACGTCCTTATCAGCCCGCATATTTATGAATTTAGTTCGGGACACGAGTGAAAAAATGGCTTTTTTATCAACTGTATAATAAAATCTCTACAGTTTTGATGAGCTAAAATGGTTTGTTTCACAGCTTTATTTTACCGAACAATATTTAGGCGGAAACACCAATTTAGTTAGTTTCTCAGTTGTGTGAACGTGTCGACTGCGTTTCGGGTCAGTTTTACTCATCTGCTTAATTGGCTCAAATTCTCCCAAACTTTCGCCTCGTTTTTAACCAGGCTATGAAAACACGGAGGGCTTGTTTTATTTGTTAAATGCATATATATAATATAGTTAAATCTTTTAATGTACATGTTAGTTCTATTATTTTCAAAGGCGCCTTAAAAGTCTACTGACGTAAAGCGGACTCTTAAATATTGTAAAAAAAGAACAAAAAGATACGTAACTATAAATTATAAATTTAAGCACTAAAATATTGAAAATAAATTATAAAGTAATACATTGAGACTGAATGGGAAGGAAAAAATATGTTCTTAAACCACTGCACTTAAAGTAAACTAAAGTTAAGTTTTTTGGAAGGACTTTGAAAAGCCGGTTTAAGGAGTTCACAATACCGTAAAATGAGAATCTATCGTGTGAAACAGAGACGATAATTATGAGAAATGTAAGATCTCTAATATAACCCAAATTTCCTTTTATGATTTTCAATTGATATTGTTATATTCAAGGGTCCTTCGAAAGTCTTTATCCTGCGCTTACCCTAAATCTGCATGAGAACGTCATTTTTTCATACTCAGTTAAGTCGCTCATGAGAAGAAAATGCCGAGCTTGTAATATTTTTTGTGAGCATTTTAATATAAAGCGCTGTTATAAGACGACAAGAGGAATGCTTTTTGCAATTTGATTTAAACAGACGTTTTGCAATTACTTTCAACTGTCCGTGAAGCAGAACAGCTACTGCAGTCAATATTGATAATTTCTCAACAGCATAACCTCATTTGAAAGATTTACAAATTTAATAACAGAGCTCGCATTCTGTGTGTGATTTTGAATTCATTTTTAAGGAGTGAGAAAATGTATTAATCCTAAATGAAGAAAAAGGACAATAAATAACAAGATTGTTTATAAAGAAAATTGTTATATAAAATCTATCACGGCAGATCAAGTTTTTAAAAAACCCACGTGTACAAACAAAGACAGTGGATGTTCCATTTTACACTTAACTGATTTCAAAAATTTTTCCAAATGCACTATTAAATTTAAACAGCTTTTAAGATCATAACACTGGTTAGATTTTCAAAAGAGAAATTCAGCTGACCTGTGTGATGTTTTGAGAGTTTCGATTCCCGCTTGCAAATTTCTATACTCGTTGAATGGCAAGATTTGAACTAATTGTGGTAGGTCTGGAAGTCCCTTATATACCCTGTTGTGAGTTTAATTGTAATGTCTGCTCAGTCATCAGCCTATCTATGCTGCAGACCCGAATAAAGGCTTGGTCAAAACCTTAAAAGGGAAATTTAGATTTTCATACAACGTGTATATATATATGTATTGTTCAACTCACTAACAATACTCTCAATAAATATTTTTAAGTTGTTCTTTGAGTATGAAACTAAACTGAACTAAATGGAACCCCCACGCTTGTTCGCTATCTTTCAGCGAGATCTTTCAGCGTGATAAAAACGTAAAGAATTATTGTTATTATTAGAAGGAAATCCCAAGGAATTTTATAGTATTTGTTAACATTGGCGGTTTAAATTTTGGTTTCAAAAAATACGAAGATTCTGGAGAGATTTTGAATGAAGTTATTCAGGTCTCAGAGTTTACTTTATTATGTCGAATGAATAGCCACTCAGTCTAAATTAACTTTACATATATATAAGCTTCACATCCCGTCCCAAAAACTAAATTTGATATTTTGTGTATAAAACTACCGAATTATTCAGCAAGCCTATCAGTGTGTCAAAGTGTTCATGATAGAAGATCTTCCAGTTATCTATCGTCTGGAATTAAAAGATATAACCGTGAAGGTAAAAAGATGTAAATCGGTTTTTTATGAAGATTTCAAGTACCAAATCTAATTATGTGTTAAAAAAATGCAAAATTAAACAAAGTCTTGTCACAAAATCGAGCTTTTCTCATTGATAATAATTTGGCAAAAAAAGACACGAGGAAGCAAGATTGGCAAAATTAAAGTTTAAATATATCTGGAAAATGCTTTAAACCTTTATATTTCAGTATATTTTGAAAGGTGTATCGAAACAACTGCCAAACAATATATTCCTCAACACATAAGTTCTAAAACAGCCAACTAAAGTTGGATCTGGCAACTGTGAACTAATCGTGAAGACTTTAGCTAACTATATATTACCTTTTTGTTCCATGCAGGGACAAAGTGACAAATCTTTAAAAACTGGATGGACAAAAACGACGACAAAAGCACTCAGAACTCAACAGGCTTTGAAGATTTTTTTTTCGTTTTATGTTGATGCAAGTTATCTCTGAAGTTTCAGTTTCCCGGGGAACCATTATCATTCGACAAAAACCACGTCCCAGTCAGATCCTAATAATTGTTCCACTTTCAAGAATAAAAATTAAATTCATTTATTTTCCAATATTTTTCGTGTAGTATTTCAAGATTTAGGTAAAAAATAGTTTTCCCGATCCGTTTTGCATCGCATCTTTATTCAAGACATTTTAAAATAAAAAAGTGCTAAAAGAGTAAAATGTAGTTTCAAACTCTGATATCATTCATAGTCAAGCTGTGTGTATACGAAAATATATTTCTTATCAGCTAAACTTTAAAGTATGAAGTAACCTGAGGGATAGTGTTTAAGCTTGGTTTAAATAGGCAGCCGTGGAAAGATTTTGTGGGTGCATCGTGAACAAAATCATAGTATAGCGTCATCTGCATGTGATGGCCATTATCAAGTCTCAAAATTTCTAAAAGAAGATTCTAGTCAAAATGTATAACCGCATATACGAATTATACAGGTTTTATGCATCTTGAGGAAACTACGTGAATTATTTTTAACTGTTTAGCTGGCAGTTTGATGATCAGGAGTTTTGGCTGGTGCACATGAGTACAGGTTGTTTTTTTATAAGAACGAGGAGACTAAGATTGACCGAAAGTTAAGAAAAATTAAAAAACAAGTTCAGGCTGGGTCTGAAAAAAAGTGAAAATGTTTCTATAGTTGAAACTTTACTGAATCCTAGAATTTGCTGACGTTAGCAATGTCACAGTAAAGACACAGAAGCACTGTTTCACATCCTATGCTATATATTTTATAGCGATGTACAGAGCTCTCCTCAAAATATATACAGAGATCAGCATTATTTTTCAATGCCTTAATTGTTCTTTTTTGTTTTGATTTCTCATCATTTCAAATGGCTCACAGAAATAAGAACAAATTCAGGCTGAAGCAGCCAAAAAAAAAAAAACCCAATGAGCCTCGGCAACATTTACTGGTTCTTATAAAATACGCGTGTAGTCGGTGAAGTTTGACTAAACACGGCTCTTTCTTAAATTTGCCTGGTGAGCGCATTCTCTTGAAGAATGGAGACGAAAGGAACACGCGTACGCAGTCAAAAGACAAAAGAATGCACTAGCCAAGAACAATTTTAAAACTTTCTTTAACATAAGTGAACATATAAATATATATTCGTCACCAAGTTTACGTTTAACTTCGTGACATTCTGTATTTCTAACTGATTTTCTCAAGGGGACTCTTTACCCTAAATTTTGGTGGATAGTGAATGAGTTGTGAGAAGTATTTGAGTTAGAAGAATTTTGGGGATGACCGCCAAACCCTCCCTCCATGCGAAAGTGCAACTTTCGTTAGGGGACGGTTTGGCGGTTTTCTATCATATATATTAACTCTGAAATTAATTTTCAAACTTCACTAAAATTCCCCCAAACTCAATTTTCTCTTAAAAACTACATTTACAAAATCTCCTCCCTAAAATCTCCTCCAAAAAATCTCAAAAAATTCAAGAGGCTCCCTTTTTACTCAATCCGTGATGTGATTATCAATCTTTGATATGATTTTTCACATTTTAACATAATGACGGAGATATCAAAAATATCACTAAAAGTAGCGAAAAATGGTCTGAGGGTAGAGAGTGGCCTTAATTCAGAGTAGTTGATGTATTGTTTTTTCAACCAACACATGCAATAGCCTTAAATCTATCAAAACGTCATGTAAGACGGCGGAGAGATAAAACAAAATAATCAATCTCTGCAGTTTACTACCATTTGACTAAATCCGATTGCGAAACAAGTGATTATCTAAAATGAGCTGTGTAAACAAAAGATAATTAAATATCAGCCAAATTAACCGGCAAAGCGGTTAATCTCACACGCCTTAATAAATGCTAAATGTATTTAGTTTGTTTTAGCTTGGAAAGGAAGGAATCTTGGCTTGATGATGGTAAAAACTCTTTAACGTTTCAAAACATATACAAATACGTAAGATTTTCGAGATTTAATACTTTTTAACTGCTTACTTTGTTGGTACCAAAAGTCAGAGCTTCATGTTAAAGACAGTTCATTAACGGTGTCAGGTCTATTTTGTGCCAAACACATCCTTGATTATGTTGATTTAGTTAGAAAGACGAACGGTGGTTCTTCATGACGTCATTTGGATATTTATTATACGTTTCATTGTAAAATATATATATAATTGTTATAAAAATAAAAACATAGTATATGTAGTCGCCGTTGTTGTTGTGGTAACCGAGTAAAAGTAATAACAATAATAACCATAAAAATAACAATAACAGCAATAATAATAATAATAACAATATTAGTAACAGTAATAGTTACAGTGGTAACTGTAAAAGTGATAGAAATAGAAAAGTAATAATAGGAATAGTAGCAGTCAGTAATAATAGAAATAATATAAGTGCATGATGAGTAGTAATAGTAGTAGTAGTAGTAGTAGTAGTAGTAGTGGTAGTAGTAGTTGTAGTAGTAGTAGTAGTAGTAGTAGTAGTGGTAGTAGTAGTTGTAGTAGTAGTAGTAGTAGTAGTAGTAGTAGTAGTAGTAGCAGTAGTAGTAGTAGAAGCAGCAGTAGTAGTAGTAGCAGCAATTGTGGTAGTGTAGTGGTGGTGGTACTACTACTACTACTACTACTACTACTACTACTACTACTACTACTACTACTACTACTACTACTACTACTACTACT
>JAOBAY020131677.1:0-15809 GCA_025331085.2 Zoanthus sociatus | reverse complement strand
CTCAAACTTTGGAATTTTGCAATTTATAGTGTGTTCTTTCTTTTTATATTAGTAATTATAAAATTTAAGGGACTTGTACCCACGCTCTCTCGGCATGAAACCAGTCAATTGCAGTCTTTAAATTTATTATAACTAATTGTAACGGTCACTTCTAAAGATGTTTGTTGTAACAAAAGAAAAGTAAAGTTAAATATATTTCAATAACCGCAACATGCGTTGTTCTACAATATTTCAGTTATCGCAGTTTGTTTGATGTTTTTACCTTGATTATGCTATATTTCTCAAAACACTTAATGTTTATGGAGTACGAGGTTTTCTGTATGACTGGCTCAAGCCTTATCTGTCCGACAAAACTCAAACTACTTGTATCAATTATGTATCAAAAATGGCAACATTAAGTTACGGTGATCTCAAAAGGCGAATCTTTGCTGACGTCATTGTTCACATTCTGCTTCATTAGCATACAACTCTAGGTAGATGACCGAGGCCGTAGCTAGCATATTTTCAGTGCGGGACAACTCCTCTGAAATCTTAAGAGAGCACAAATAATCTAGCAAAAATACCGCATTTCTTTGATACGCGTCCATGCACCGGGGTGCTATATATGGAAAAAATGTATTGTAGCATCATTTAATTCCTATCAAGTTCTCCGAAGGTTTTTCTCCGGCTACTCCGGTTTTCCTCCCTCTGCAAATTCGACTTTCACGCCAAGATCTAAGCCGTCGAGCGATTAAGCATTAGCCTCTGGCTAGGAAGAATGGGCAACCACTTCCTTCGCAATTGACGTAAAATAAAGTATTATTATTATTATCATTATTATATTATTATGATATATTATTAATGAGGCACTACGGCATTCCAGGAAAATTCATCAGGATCATCATGTATTTCTATGATGCAATGACTTGTAAAGTAGTTCATGCTGGGAAATTGTCTTGTAGTTTTGCGTTAAAGACAGGCGTTAGACAAGGTTGTTTGATATCAACATTTTTGTTCCTGAACTTTCATCATGGGCAAGTCATACTCACACTGTTAAA
This sequence comes from Zoanthus sociatus, assembly GCA_025331085.2. NCBI lineage: Eukaryota > Metazoa > Cnidaria > Anthozoa > Zoantharia > Zoanthidae > Zoanthus > Zoanthus sociatus. Next base: position 14,772 of record JAOBAY020131677.1, on the reverse strand, counting down.
AATATCTGAATAAATGGGAAAAGATTTAGTCTTGTAGTCTTTGATGAGCAATGAGTTAGAATCGCTTGTTTACAACTCGAGCGAACTGTCTCGCTCTCCTGGTACCATCAGTGGCAGAGCAAACGCCGACCCGTCTTGTTTCTTTCTCTTCTTCAGCATCGTAAGTCACGACAGCAACGCGTCTCTGCATGCGTCTTGCTCTCGATTTTGTGCTTTCAAACAAGAACTGTTCTTCGCAGGTCTCATTCATAGAAATAATTTTTTTTTCTTCATTCAAAGGCAAACATTGTGCTCCTAAATGAATGCTGTTAGTCGCAGCAGGTTGGCGAACTTGAAGTAATCGTGATGTGCTCGTAGACACGAAGTATCCTTTATTTGGCCGCTCGCTCGGGCTTGTTTTTGACAAACTTTGAATTTGGATAATGGGTGAAAGTTCACCTTGTATGTTGGTTGGGACATGGTGCAGTTCAGGAACTATGTTTAAACGTTTGGACTTTAAAGGTATTTGACGAGGAATTCCTGTTTGATCATCGTCTAGCCCGTAGTTTGACTGGGTTGTCGAGTGTTCTTCTGATGGAGCCCTGCTTGGGAATATTGCTCGCCGATTAACAACCACCATTTGCTTTGCCGGCAAAACTGTAGATTGCTTTTGATTTAATTTAGTAACGACAGCTTGCTTTGGCTGACCACTGATGGCAATCGTATTTCCTCTGCAAGGCTGGGGTTTTGTTTTGAGTTTTGAAAGAGACTTTATACTTGCGTTGGTTCCCTGAATTTCTGATCGTGAACAAGGAGCAATAGTAGTTTCTGAGGAGGTTTGAATAGAACTTAAATTCGGACGAACGATTGGAGGCAACCTAATGTTCTGCCAATGACGAAAAGATGGGATTTCTTTATTGTCCTGATTTTCCATTTTGTTTGAACGAGGATCTGTTAAGATTGCCACCAATTTTAACACTTACGGAAGAAAATTAGTGACAGAACATTTAACAGAGGAATCACTTTGCTATCGTTTGGCAAGTTTCTCGAACATCAAATACATCTACGTTTTCTAGTTATACGCAGTTTGCGTGTTAGGGTGTGACTATTAACGTGATTCATTACCAATTAAGGGAATTTAATGATAAAATACAAAGCAGTGATGTCTTTGCTTGGATTTAGTGTGTGATACGTAATGACGTCTAATTACAAGCCAACGCAAAAGAAAAACTTAAGGCCACTCCCTACCCTAAGACCAATTTTTCGCTACTTTTCATGATATTTTTCATATCTCCGTCATCATTTTGAAATGTGAAAAATCCGATAATCACATCACAGATTAAATAAAAAGGAAGCCTCTTGAATGTTTTTGAGATTTTTTGGATAAGATTTGAGGGAGGAAATAGGTTTTGTAAATGTAGTTTTTTAAAGATAAATTTGAGTTAGGGGGAATTTTAGTGAAGTTTGAAAATTAATTTTGGAGTTAAAATGTGATAGAAAACCGCCAAACCGTCCCCTAACGAAAGTTGCACTTTCACATGGTCATGATCAGGAGGGACGGTTTGGCGATCGTTCTCAAAATTCTTCTGACTCAAATACTTATCTCAACTCCTTCACCACCAAAATTTAGGGTAGAGAATCCCCTTAGCTTAAGACACATGAATATGCTATATTTAGTATTAATACACACATACCTACCTAACTATCCATCCGTCCGTCCGTCAGTCTGACCGCTGTCTGGCTGGCTGGCCTGCTGTCTGTCTATCTATCTATCAATTTAACTTCTTATCTATCCATATTGTTCCTAAGTCTTATGTATTAGTCGTAACTGCAAAAAGATCCAACGATAATTTTGTAAATAAAAATAAACAATTTCCAAATTGAAATTTCTGTCACTCCGCTCTTCGCCCTTGCACTCATTTTAAAGAAATCTGTTGCTTTAGTTGTGTTAGGCAGAACTGCAGCAGGCGTTTTTATTTTCTCGTTATAAGGCAAGTAATAAACATTAAAGCTTGCTAAGGGGTGTAACGCACTTTGATCACAACCTGCTGAAACAGAATTTGTTTTTGCTTAAAATCCACTGGTACCAAAAGTCTCGGGTATGTCTTATAATAACAACTTCCTGATGTTGTTGCGCTCTGCAGTTTCATGCATGCAGAAAACCGCAAATGTGCAGATAAGAATTAAGAAATTGACCCTTTTGGTTTTAAATCAAACCTCGTGAGCAAGTATTGAAGAGATAGCCATGAGAAATCTTATTATTACCCATCCAAAATCAAATGTCTGACGAGAGATTAAATCATGATAGGTAAAGAACCAAGAGAATATTCTGCTATTAAATGGACGGTTGATTAATTCTGTTTTATTCAATTTATCTAAAGGATTTCTTCAGAAGAGCACGATAACCCTCAAAAAAACTTTCTGTTCCCAGAGGAAAGGACAAATGGCGACATCCTTAATTTTGGTAATTCCAGCAATGAGAGGTAAGGAAAACTAAAATGCATATAGAAATAATAACATTTTTTAAGCAATGTTCAAGACAAAGAGTAGGAAATAACTAAAATTAAATTTCTAGAATGCTTTTCTAGTGTTTTGCATATTACATGACTTACTTTTTTAGTTGTGGTGTTTGCATAATAGGGACTGCCGGCCATTTTGAAAAGGGTGACGTCACAAATAGTTCGTGTGTGTATGTGTGTATAGACATTACATCTGTTTTATAGGTTTCGTGTGACCAAATCGTCAATAATCTCGTACCCAGATCTCCCACGGGAAAGTGAAATCTAGGTACGAGATTATATCGCCAAATAAAAAAACTGGACCAAATGAAAATAAAGGTTCCATAGCAGTAAAGGATTAATAAAGTGCGTCCCGACAACATAGAAAAAATTCGCCTTTGAGTTCTATACACTGAATTCTCATCTAGCCATAACTGTAGGGCAGTTTTGAATGCATAAAGCTGTGGCTGTAATTTGAAGGAGGCTTGGTATTGTAAAAAGCAGGACAGAGAAAGTACCCTAAGAACAACAATACACCCAATTATGGTTGTCTATGAACAATGTTAGGAATCATCAGCCAAGTCCTCGTTCTGATGCGATAACAAGTAACTTCTCATCGAAAAAGCTGCAAAAGCCTTTTAGAAACGAAATTTTTGACCAGAATCTTGATCAAAAATAACTTCGTTTTCCAAGAAAATAATGAATAATGAAAACTTTCCACGCGGTAGATAAATCCCATGCGGGCGCTGACGAGATCCTCCAACGCAAAACTGACTATTACATTTCCACTTGCTGGAAGGAACCTCATTTGCAAAATCATGCTTGGACCTTCTATCAAGTTCGAATCAAAACAAAACGGGCCAATTTTTTCTACCTAGAAAATAAATCAGTTGCTAATGATATGACAATTATCGCCAATTATCTCTTTGGTGTAATATAAACCAACAACTCAAACGTTATTTTTTAACACTAGGAAGTCTTCCAACGGCGCCTTTTCATCGCCAAGTAGTGTTGGCTCGTCCCCAGATCAAGAAATGCTTTTACCTGATTACGTTGACAATCTGGTGGAGTCTTTCTGGGCGCGCATGGATCAGAAGATTGACAGCGCATTTTCGAAATACCAAAAACCAGAGACGTCACAAAGTAGTAAGAGCAATGAGAATCAATCTACGGGTAAGAGTCGTTTATAAATTAACAATTTATCTACACCGCGCCATGTCAGATATAGCAAACACACACATATGTTTTGGGTAAGTAATCCTTTACTTGCAAGACGACAAACACGAGGAAAAAAAAGATAATCGATCGAGCGGGAAGAACACGCTTTACCAAGGCGGGTAACCGCTGGTCATCTAAACCGCTGGTCAGTTTTGGCACCGACAGTCAAAAATTCTCCCAAATATGTATTCCCTTTTCATGGCTTCTGTCTTGGCTAGTCGAGCGGGGAGCATAATTTCATCGAATAGTGTAAGAGTGAGTCACATACACAGGAATACCAAATAATTCATTTATTAACATTTACAACCAATCAAACTATGCAATGTACGTACGTGGCATGGCATCGTGTTGCAGCTAATCACACACTTACATGAACATGTTTGCAGTAGTCACGTCTATCTATTGAGTGACAATGCTATGTCTTTAAGACGTCTCAAGGGGTTGTAAAAATAACTTATATGAGAAAGTAATGGCATGTTTAAATACTGGAGCCATATGCACTGTTTGAGCGCCTATTCAACCAACTCAATGAGAGTGAGATTTGTTTTAGAGTTGAAAATTGATTCGAGCTGGACAACACCTTCTTCTATGTGTATTTTCAAAAGGAGAGCTTGGAAAACAATATCCCTATGCTATAAGGACCCTATTCCTTTTCATTTCGGCTCTATTCTTAGCCAACTTCATTCTAAATTTTAAAGCTAACTTGTTTTTGTTTTTATGCAACATTGTGTTGGTATAAAGTTGTATTTAATATATACTTGCAACACATTTCTGAACTGAACCAACTTGGCTGAAAGCTATAGTCCTTCTTCCCTAGCACCGTCTCTATTAGGGTAAAAATCCCGTTAAATCGCAGCTCGAGTCCTAAAAATGTTGATTCCTACTGAGCAATGTTAAATCAAAAATAGAAATAAACTCTCTAATCCTAGTTTTTATTTTTTTTGAATGCAGCTGAAAAACGAAAATGGGCTCTCGTTGAAGTTGACCAGTATACCTCTTTTCCTTTTCTAATTCTCTTCATATTCGAGGTAAGTAGTATACAATCATATTTTTAAATGAATAAATAAATATATAAACAAATAAATAACCAATAAACTAACTAACTAACTAGATAAATGAATGAAAAATTACTTAGGTTAATTGCGGAGGAAGTGGTTGCCCATTCTTCCTAGCCAGAGGCTAACGCTTAATCGCTCGACGGCTCAGATCTTGGCCTGAAAGTCGAGTTTACAGAGGGAGGAAAATCGGAGTACCCGGAGAAAAATCCTCGGAGTCAGATTGAGATCGACAAATCTCGGCCCACACACGGAGCCCAGAACTGGATCCCGGGTCGTAGAGGTTGGAGGCGCGACTGATGACCAGTACGCCAACCTGACACGTATTATGTGTGTCACTCCTTTGATTCATTACAAAAACAAAGTATCACTTGCAATTAAGTTTGCAATATTGTGTATTTCAAGGATGGGAAATAACAAAAAGATTGGAAATGGGAATAAAGGGAAGGAGGGAAGGGAGGAGGAGGAGGAGGAGGGGAGGAACGGGGGAAAGAGAGGGGGGGAGGGTGGAGAAAAAAGTGGAGAGTACAGGGAACTCTGGAGGTACCGAGCATCGCTTTTTTACCAAATTTGCAAACTTTTTGTTTCCTCTTTACTTGTTTTAATTTAGTTTACGGTCAACTTGTTTGTTTTTCGTTTCAGTTCATGAAAAAAATTTGCGCCACTTGGAAAGCTATAGCTAAGAGTCGAATGGAGGTAATTAAAATGAGCTCCGGTAACAAAGTTAACAGTTCTAGTGAAAGAACCCAATAGTTCGACTTGACTCAATCTCAAAATCCATTGTCTTGATTCCGCATTTTCCGTTTCCCCTTGACGGGCACGAACAAAAGTACAACTGTCTCTAAGATTCACTTGACTGAATTTCAAATTCCTTTGACTGAGTTCCATATTTCTATGACTGAGTTCCAGATTCCCTTGACTAAAATTACAGACTCCCTTTACTGAGTTCTAGACTCCCTTTACTGAATTCCAGATTTCCTTGACTGAATTCCAGATTCTCTTGACTGAATTCCAGATTTCCTGGACTGAATTCTAGATTCTCTTGACTGAATTCTAGATTCCTTTGACTGAATTCCAGATTCCCTTGACTGAATTCCAGATTCCCTTGAATGAATTACAGATTTCCTGGACTGAATACCAAATTCCCTGGACATAATTCCCTTAACTGGATTCCGGAACCACTGACATCCTGAATTTGAAAATCTGTTCAGTAGATCTTATTGAATCCTGGATTTTGTTGACTGGATTTGAGGCTCCTCGAACTGTTAAAATGCACAGAGAGGAATCTGTCCATTGTCATATTCTACACTCTGGATTCTTAAAACAAATTCACGAATTTGGAATAAAAAATACAGTATCACAGATAAATGATTGAGAAATTGGTTACACAGATGATATAACTCAAATAATACATCATAGTTTTATGGATATGTTTCGTTTATAATTTCAACTGTGTGATTAGTTTATGTTGAAATTTTCAGAGATGGAAAGCTTCTTTTTCTGAGAGTGTATGGCGTTCAAAGTTGTTACAGCTGATGTGGCATCGATATACAGACCTGGTGTTGGTTATGTTGTCTCTCGTCGACCTTCTTATTGTGACTTTCATTGTTTTGCAAGACTTTGAATTACTACAAACAGGTAATAGGCACACTTGTTTTCATTAATTATAGGTTAAAATGTTTTAATAAAATGTAGAAAGCTGGGGCGTCTTTCTTTAACTTAAAACCGCCGCCTGGTTAGCCTGATTGGTAAGGTGCCAGTCTATCGTGCGGGAGGCTCGGGTTCGATTTCCGGCCGGACCACCACTCGGGGTCTTAAAATAATTGAGGAGAAAGTGCTGCCTTTACTCTAACATCTGCCAATGGTTAGACCTTCACGTCTTCTCGATCAGTGCTGATCGTCTGAGGAACTTTTAGTATTACATGAATACTTGCATCATTTGGGACAATAGTAGATATACTAAATGTGAAACGATGCTTCTGTGTTTTACTGTGCACATTGCAAACTTAAATTAAAAGATTCGGTAAAGTTTCAACTAGAAATATTTTTCACTTATTTCAAGTCAGCCTCAGTCTGAGATAGTTCTTAATTTTTTCTTAATTTTCCCCCAATCTGAGCCTCATTGCTTTATAAAGTTGTCACGTAGCAAGTCAATCAGTCTTTTTAAATCTTTTGTTTTAACCACGCGCTGACCCTTTGTGTTCTGGTTATTGCTTGCAATTAATATGATAAAACGCGCCCATCAGTTTTGCCTCATTGTGCTAACGTTGTTGTAGGAGTAAGTTTGTTTTCTGTGCTGGTCGAAGTTTAGCCACGACGGCTTTGCCGAGGCCAGGACAGAGGCCAACAAAACCAATAAAGAAATTGAAGAAAATAAGTTGAAAGTGGAGCTAATTCCCCATTACACTTCCAAGAGTTTTTCAGGAATTTCAGGAATAGTGAGCACCATGAAAAGTAATGACAAAAAAAATAATCAACAGTGATTTGGATAAACATATACATGTAAAAACTAACGATAAGAGTCTGGCGTTTCGGCGACATCTTTTCGCCATCGTCAAAGAAAACTGAATTAACTATGCGATTACAAGATTACAAGAGACCATGTTTAAATGTACAGTCAGACTCTATTCGCGCAAAGGTCTTTGTCTAACTTATGATAATTGTAAATTCTTGATTCTTAGTTACTCTTGTAATCGCATAGTTAATTCAGTTTTCTTTGGCAATGGCGAAAAGATGTCGCCGAAACGTCAGACTCTTATCGTTAGTTTTTACATGTATATGTTTACAAAAAAAATAATCGTCTACTCTTTAGTCTTGTTCCACGCAGCTGAGCCAGCAGCTCAAAAAATTGCCTGTAAATCACAAACCCGCCTATTAAAATCACTATTTAGACTGTCGACGAGAAATTCTATTTACCAATAATTATTTCAAAACTTACATTCTTGGGTACATAAATTTGGAAATATGAAGTTGTTTATATAAATAGTTTTTTAAAAAATAAAAATCCAATCCTCCTTGCCAGCTTTGATGAAGGTAAACTAAGAAATATAAAATCATGTGCACACGATTATCTTAGTAAACTAGAAGTAATCATAAATTAGGAAAGTACGTTCGAGTTAAAAAAAACTATTAAAATAGTTATTAAAATAGCTCGTGCATAGTTCACTGAGAAGAAAATACTAAATAGACAACGAAAGATAAATAGTTCCACTTATGCATCTTGAAGCCATTCTAAGACGCCCGTCCGTGCTAAAATCCCTCAACGCAGAATGCTATCAAGCCACGAGAAACGGCAAGATTAGGACGCGTTCTCCTTTTGTCGAACGCAAACAAAGAAATCTCTGGTATAGGGAACAGCTGAAAAAATAAAAGTTATTTGATTAAATAAGACAGCTTTCAATCTTTCCGCTCATTTTCTTACCATCTTTTAAAGAAATAAACTCAGAAATACTACTATCTCAGCTGTATAAATACCAACCATTTTGATTTAATTCCTTACCATCTTTGGTAGAGATAAATGACGAAAACAAAATCATCTCGGAAGCAAGCGAGCCTATGTGCTGTTGGCATGACAATGATAAAGGCGAAGATATCGTCAATGAATGTATTGAACGCCTGTGGGAAAAATAAATGAGCACAGTGTAAATATGGTAATGCTCCGTTCATTCTATTTGAAAACATAAAATTGAACAAACTTTAGTTGCTACTATTCTTCTGAAAAGCTAGCAAAATGCTAAATCGGCAACGTTGGTGAGAATTCTAGAACAGGTAAAGCAAATCTGCTTTTGAATTCTTCCAAACGTTCGCATACGTTTTACCAGGCTATGAAAGCAAGGAGAACATGTTTTACCACAGGCAGCCCAGGCTTTTATTGTGAATATAATGAATATGTCATGCATGAGGACTCACTGTTACTTATTTTATAAAATAAAGACTTAGTATGGAGAGTTTGATAATTGGGTGGAAATTACTTTAATTCGTTTATTTATGAGCAATAAAGTTTTCTCGCCTCATTCTTGCCTTTCATTTATTACTTCTCCAAGTTTTCAGCCATTTCTTTTAAGGTTTCGAATTGCATTTTGCAAGGAAAGTTTCACCTTCAATAAAATTGGGAAGGCTGGAGACTCGACATGTTTCTAGCCACAGGTTGCTCAACAAAATGCTTTCCTGACACAAAACAGCTGCCTAAATCCCAATAAAATTACCATCCCTGCAAATGTCAATAAATTTCACTGCACGTAAAACTTTTTAGTTGCCGACTCGAACAACGAATGTCGAAAAAACTTGAATAATATTCGGCTTTTCGCCTTTCCGTTGATGCGTGTTTAGGTTCGTCATGCAACAGTGCACACGGCCATTTATAAACCTCTCTTCTGATTGGATCATTCAAATTACACGCGTGCGACAGCAAATTCCGCCAAGATGTCATTTGAATGAACCAATCAGAAGAGAGGTTTATAAATGACCGTGTGCATTGTTGCATGACGAACCATTCTGCTGATCAAGGAATAGTTCCAACCATTCTAAAAATCTCTAATTAAAGTAACCCCTGTCGACAAAGGAGGAGACATCTTTGAGCCCACCAACTTACGCAATATCAACTCTCTCTGCTATCACCCAAATATTTGAAAAATTAGTTCATAAGCCAACTAATTTCATACCTAGAAAAATATAAATTTCTAAGTGAATTTCAGTATGGATTTAGAAAAGGAAGAACAAGCTATAACTGAAATAACAGACAGCTTTAAAAGTGGCATTGATAACATTCTTTTTACTTGTGGGGTTTTTCTTGATTTTGCCAAGGCGTTTGATACTGTCAATCATGGATTTAGATATGAATATTATTAAAAATAACTTGAGAAATATGGCATTAGGGGTGTTGCACTTATGTGGTTCACTAGTTACGTAACTAATCGAAAACAATGTGTTGCCATTGGGGATACTGTTTCCTCAATGAAAGAAATTGTATGTGGAATTCCTCAAGGCAGTACACTAGGCCCTTTACTGTTTCTACTTTATATAGACAACATCACAAACTCTTCCGATAGTATCGTTTTGTATTTTTGCTGATGATACAAACGTTTTCGCCTCCCCCGCAAGCGCTATTGAACTTCAGACCACTCTCAATCAAAATTAAAAACTGGTACAATTTAAATAAGCTTTCCATAAACCTAACAAAGACACACTTCATGGTAATTAAGGCACCCAACAAAGGGCTCAGTAGCCCATTGTAAATCAACTTACTAAACAATCAAAACATACTCATTCCCTTAAAACAAAAAGATCATATCAAATACCTGCAGGGGGTCATGATCGATGATCAGGAATCTTTCAAACAACATATCTCTTTTGTCTGTTCTTGATTAATTCGAAATACTAAAATACATTTCTCAAAGTTCGACATTTTCTCGCACTCAAACAACTCAAGCAATGGTGTTATAGCCTAATCTATATATATATTTTGTATGCCACAGTTGCTTTGGGAAGTGCTTACAAGTCTCACCTTTAAACGATCCAGACTAAACAAAACCACCTTTTTAGAGCAATCTTTTTCGCCACTTTATATGGTAAATACACTAAGCCTGCACTACCTTTTTCTGAACTTATTAGACATTCTTACTGTAGACAATGTCTACAGACTCCAGACTCTAAAACGTGTCCATTATTGAGACAAAAAACAACAGCCCGTAATCTTTAACTAGTACTTTTAGTACGCTAATGACATCCACTCATGTAACACCAGATTTGCCTCAAAAATAACCTGTACAAGCCACGATATCAAACAAATGCTGGTAGTCGTATAGTTTCTATAATGGCAACTGATGTTTGCCTTGACCTACCGTTAGATATCAAATAAATTCAAAATACTAAAACTTTTAAGTTGAAAGTGAAAAAACTATTGCAATCGTAACAGTTGATTTGAACTAATTATTGCTTATCACTATACTTCTTTTTCCTCTAAGTTTTTATTGATAAGATATTTGTTCATGTTTGTTCTTTTTCTTGCTATTTCTCTTGCTTTTTATGTGTCTGTATTTGTTGCTGAGTGAGAGCTATGCTCCATAATTAAAACACAACAAGTCTTGTGCCTAGCTTAAAGACCTTACGGTTATTTTACTTTTAGGACCTAGGTATATGAACATAGGTTCTTTTTGACACTGTGAATTTCAACAAAATAAGACACAAAGAAATATAAAATTTTAAATCATTAATGTACAGGTATGAATGCAAATAAATATGTATTGTAATGTATTGTATTGTATTGTATAGTATTGTATTTTATAGGTAAATTCATAGGCAATCTAAGATTGTACTTCCAGTCTTATAGTAGCTAAAAATTCTGCTCTTCAACATCGTCTTGGGCTACTTCAGAAAACAAACCCTCGTTATCTTCTGTTGAAGGCAAAGTTTCGCTGACCAAGTGACACAGACACGCAATGACAGCGGTGATGTTGAAAAGAACAGATAAGAACCGAAGAAAGGCAATTGCGGCGCTCCCCATAACCGTCCACATCTGGTCAATTATCATTCGGCCACGCTGTTACGGGGATTTTTCTTGCACTGAAAAACGACAAATTGTAATTATAAAGAAAATATAAATCAGCATCAGTTAGCTCAAGATGTAATCATGATATAACATTATAAGTAAGCCTTCGTAAAATGTATCAGCATAAAATTCCAATATACCTCAGCTTGGCAGAGTTGAGCGACAACCACTTAGTGGTATATTCCGTTGAATAAAACAATTTTTAGTTATACCACATGATGAACTTTACCTTTAAAATCAATAAGCTCTTGACTTTTTATTCCATTCACATTAACCTAATTAATTGGGCTTTGTGTTTAAATTTTTCACTTTAGAGTATACCATGTGAGATAAGATAACGAACTTGAAAATATGAAAAAGTTGCATTTTTAACTATCGCAAATGAATTTATTTCGTGAACTGTTATTTTGTTGCTATAGCAATCAAGAACGCAAACAGGGCGTAGTGCAAACTTAGTAGGTTTCGCTAGATGTACCTAGGTTGCGTAATATCAATGAATGCTTTAGACTTGCCACACATCGACTCGCTAGTTTAATTTTCTTAGTCGTAACTCACTATTAAAGGGTAGAAATAATTGAAGGAAAAAAAAAAAAACTATACGACACTAGCCCCGAAGGAGCAAGCGAGTCTCCCCAATACCGAAAATGCAAGCGAGTCTCCGCAGTACCGAAGGCGCAAGCGAGTTTCCCCAGTACGGAAGGGGTAAGCGAGTCTCTCCAGTACGGAAGGGGTAAGCGAGTCTCCCCAGTACGGAAGGGGTAAGCGAGTCTCTCCAGTACCGAAGGCGCAAGCAAGTAGACTTGTCACCCTTGCGGTACGTCCATCGCATAACGTCAAATTTGGCGCAAAAATTCAATTTCGTGAGGGTGGAGTTTGCGAAATTGGAAGTGGAAGAACTAGGTGGACCTCATGAACCGGCAAATGCGGTGATCAGTGAACAAAGTTTTTTTATTGCATTGAAAAAGGAAACGCTCCAACTAAAATGTACATACGAAGGTATATATGAAGGTGGTTGCTGAAAACCACACAAGAGGATCCAAAATGGATACAGGAGCAGTTGCTTTGTAAACATTTATATGAAGAATTAAAAAGTTTAGCAGACTGCTACTCCTCACAGATCCACGAACTTTATTAAAAAAACGTTTCGGCTAAATAGGTTTAAAATTTAAGGTTAAAATGATAAAATGGAATATTCAGCTTTATATTATATAATATTTAATATATAAATATAAATAGGTGTTATACTATTATTTCTAAAGATGCTTAATATATTTACATTGTTTTATAAAAATATTATAATTTTTATTTTTTACTTCTCTAAAGTAACTGTTGAAAACTAGTGAAGCAAGAAATGGAATTGGACTAGTTTGTGAAAAAAACAAGTAAATTAACTTGAATATTGAATGTGGTTCTTAGATTTATATTCCCACCTTTGGTTTCTAAGGCCAAATGGCTACATCATTCTTAATTGTATTGCCAATTTGCCTCTCTAGTGAGAAAAATGTGTTCAACATTGTCAGAATTTCTAATTTTCACAAAACAAATTAAATGAATAGTCTTCTAAACAATGCTCTGTGTTGTTAAAATGAATACCCACCTCACAAGTTTTCTTGTTAGTTCTCTCATGGTTATGGAATCTGATGTTAAATGATTAGTGGTAGAACCAGCATATTGTAATGTACATTTTATAATGCAGCTTGCTAAACAAACAACATTTTGAGAAATACAAGATCACAGTAGTTGTTCTTTGATTTGATAAATTCGCCCTGTGACAAAACTTCAGTAACGATGTGATTCTTGAAGAAACTTAATGCAAAGGTCTCATTTTTTTTGTCATAAATAAAACCAAATAGAAAGTTGTCCCCTTAGTTTTAGATTATATAATCTGAGGTTGCCAGATATTTCCAGAATAATTAGGTAACATATACAATCATTTGCTTGATGCTACATCAGAATTGCATTTGATTGTTCCTTCTTGTATTGCAGCTTCTTGATGTAGACCCACAGGACCAGGTAAATATTATTAATAATATCTTCATGAAAGGGGCCCACCTTTATCCAACAATGTTTTATAAAGTACATAGTACTGACAACTCCTGGAATTCCTGGAAAACTCCTGAATTTTTGCAATTTTCTTCCACGGCACTAGAAAACTCCAGGAAAAACAGATCATTTCCCTGTACTCCTGGAGAACACCTGGAATTTTGTAGGAAAAGTTTCATATTCAGTTTAATGAACAAACCAAAACATGTAGAAGTATCTGGCTCATGATTGTACATTTTGTATTTTGTGTAGACTCAATTTAAGTTGCTGCTACTGTGCCGGAAATTACTTCAATGATATCAATATTAATTATGAGAAAGAATTTGGGTTTGGGTCCTGGAAAAGTGAGTTTCTTACCCTCAGGCTGAAGAACTCATGGAAAACTCCTGGAATTTTGTGGAATTTTGTTAACTATCATTTTTCTCATTTTGTAGTTTTTGGGAGTAAAATTTCATGTTTGTTAATACAAAATAATTATTATCAATTTTTATTTTACTGTTGCCTAGGCAATCAAATAGGAGTTATTTGTTGCATTTTTAGAAGCTCATTCAAGAAAATATAGGTCTTACTACATTAAATTATATTTATATACATATAATACATTTTGTATAGAATGCCCTTACTCTTCTAATGATGATATAATTTGCATTAAGGCCACTCTCTAAAAACTCAAAAAGCCATAATTCAAATATGTCAAAAGTAAAATTTTAACTGGAATTCTACTTAAAATGCTATTTTGTTTCATTCTAAATGGCTTTGGCTCAATCCGAGAACGATTTTTCAATATTCTGATAATGATGACATCAGCACAAAAGCAGATCCCACATTCAAAATTACTGTGTTCCTCTTGCATACAAAGCGATGAATATGGTATAGATATAAGCGGAGCTCTCCACGGGAGGTGGTACCGTGGGTGGTAGCTCTGCAGAGGAATTACAGTCAACTCGCCCACGAACCGACTCGCCCACACCAACTCGCCCAAGGGTTAACTAATTCTATTTGTAAGGCTTTCACAATATCTTTTGTTTTTTCGATTTGTAAGTACAACTACCATAACTCAACTGACTCAACTTTATGTTTGTTTTGCGGATTAACGTATAAGACGTAGCAACTCACCCATTGACTCCGATTCAATTCAACAGTGTTTTTTGTGGCTGTCACATGCAACGATGCGTAGAAAATTCATTCATGATTCAAGTCGGCCAAATAAATAAATAGGAGTTTACTCTTCTATGGCTGGGTATTTTGCAGCTAAAAGTGTCCAGTGTTCTCGCCAGGGCAAATCAGAAGGGCGCTGCGCCCTTCTGTTTTTTTCCAATGCCCTTCTGTTTTCTCTAGCGCCCTTCTGATTTCCGTAGCGCCCTTCTGATTTCCGTAGCGCCCTTCTGTTTTCTCATAATTTTAGTCTAATTTTGAGCGATAAATTTGATCA
>JAOBAY020131608.1:0-15810 GCA_025331085.2 Zoanthus sociatus | reverse complement strand
CCCCCCCCCCCCCCCCCCCCCCCCCCCCCCCCCCCCCCCCCCCCCCCCAACCCCCCCCGCGGGCCGGGACAGCGTCAGAAAGAATATGCACAAGAAAATATGCGGGTCCTTCTTTAACATCTTAATTATGTGCCGAACATAGATGAACAACTTTATGTACTGGCTGAACAACTTTATGTACTCAAAGACTGAAGATATACTCAAATGAAAGTTCGCTATTAATTTATTAAGAAATCGCCACACTAAACTAAGCTATGATCTTAGCAATGCTTAGCGGTAATATGAATGTGGTGATGTCTGATTCTGGACTCTCAGCATTTTCTTGTGGACGATTCTGGTCCTGGTTGTATTCGGTTTATAGGCCGATTTGGCTGATGTATACTATATTATCCTAGCTTAATCTTCAATTATTTCAATGAACCTAGTGATTGTATAGAATCTCGTGCTGTGTGGCGATGAACTCATATTAATTATTAGCATTAGAACCAATGTACTTTTAAGTATAAGGTTTATAGCATAAGGTTTATAGTTTATAGCTTTCAAAAAGGCCCGGTATTACTAGCTTAATCTTCAATTATTTCAATGTAAAAAGTGTGAAATATAATATTGAATTCAGTTCTTCTCTCTGTGTGTTTTATAATGCAAATAGTGGGATATATAGTCGATCTGAGAGAGTTGAATGTTCTTACCGAACCATCCTCAAAGTAAGTACACATCTCCACTGAGTTCCAAGGACATTTTTCTGGAAATAAGAGGGTTATTAGAGTGAACCCATGGGTAGAATTGGTCCAAAGCACCGCCAAAGTCATACTAATAAACATCTCCACTGACGTCCAAGGACATTTTTCTGGAAATAAAAGAGTTATTAGACTGAACCCATGGGTAGAATTGGTCCAAAGCACCACAAAAGTCATACTAATAAACATCTCCACTGACGTCCAAGGACATTTTTCTGGAAATAAAAGAGTTATTAGAATGAACCCATAGGTAAAATTGGTCCAAAGCACCACCAAAGTGATTCTATTATAACTCGATGGAGACACAGAACTAGCGCGCGCTATTGACGTAGTGATGACGTGAGCAAAGAGAATTTACATTTTAATAATCAAAGTTAACAAGTTGTTTTCCTTTTTCTCGTCGCCTTGTTTTCTAAAAGAAATAGAAAACATGTACTCCGTGTTTCTATCGAGTTATGCAAACACTCGTGAAAGTTTGGGAGAACTCGAAAAAGTGGTGGAAACACTCGCCTGCGGCTCGTGTACCCACAGCATTTCTCGTTCTTCCAAACTTCAACTCGTGTTTGTATAACTCGATAGAATTGACTGACTACTCATTCTTGTTTTCTTTGAGTCATAGTCAACTCGGCGCTTTTCCGAGATCAAATGAGGCTCATATTTTATATTATTTCCATCTCAGGTAACCTTGAATCTCCTCAACGAACTGTATATTAGTGCTGTTAAACATCACCTAGGAGGGATGAAACAGGGAAGGGGCGAGTCATCCGGGAAGTTTGCGTCAAAGTCACTTCAAGCTCAGTCTTGGCGTGGAGTACTAAAAGAGGGTTTTGAACTTATTGGCGCTGTTGATTGCCCACGTGGCCAAAGAGAATTTCCTTCTGCGGCTGCCTTAATGCGCCACATTGAAAGATCCCACTATGAAGATAAGGATACCATCACTTTCTCTAAGCACACCACTTTGGATCGACCTAGAAGTTCGCATCGCTCAGTTGGGACAGAGTTAAAAAAAAGATATGGCGTAGAACAAATGTCAGAAGAGATTTGTCTAAAGACAAGTTCTAATTAATTTCAACTTTATAATTATCTGGTATTGTTTTGCTTCTTGTGTTATATTTTAGCCTTGTTCAACTTCATATTTCTCACAATCGTCACAAACAGACATATCATCGGCGTAGACCATAATTGCTCCTCCGTTCTTGTAAACACCTTTTGTTAGACACTGAAACTTTTTCCCTCAATTTAGACATCGCTCAGTTGGGACAGAGTTATAAAAAAGATATGGCGTAGAACAAACGTCAGAAGAGATTTGTCCAGAGGCAATGATAATGGACAGACATACGTCTTCAACAGAGTACAATTATCGACAAATGTAAATATTTTATTTAATCTTGACTGGTAACTTTATTTTGCGTGTGTTATTAAACAAATAAGAGTGAAGCGACATGGAGTAATTTTTTCTTGCCAAAATAACTGTGACCCTCCCCCAGTTGCAAATAAAACAGGTTTGACCCTCCCCAATTTTTAAAAAAAATTCTAATGGCCCTCCGCTCCGAGGCCCCAGCCCACCTCTCCCCCCCCAATTAAAAACGTACCTTCCCTAACCGGCCAAAGCCTGTTCAGCCGGATTGAAGAGTAAAACGCACCTGCGCAAGTACAGACTTTATAAGAAGAAATTCTTCATCGCTGTTGTCGTCTAACGCTTTGGAAACGATGAACTTAATCGTGTTAAGTTTAGCCTCGCACACCGATAGAGTCTTTTCGTGTTTGGAAACATGCTTAGAGACAACCTTCGCCAAACCCGCAGTTATCACGCTAATTAATGCACATAATCCTCCTAGCGCTCCTAATCCTATGGCTACAGGAATACCGACTCCAGTCAGTCCTGTACCCAATCCACCTCCATTTAGTACGAGTGATAAAGTTCCACTGCCTACTGAAGTATTAAATAAAATACTCCTCGTACGTTTATATTTTTTGTATACATTAGCACGATCTTGAATTTCTTTTTCAAGTGAGGTTAGCCAATCCGATGACTGTTTAAGCCTGAATCCGTGTCCAATGTTATCAGGATCATTTCTAAGTTGTGGATAAATCGCTGAATAACTATCCATCTTTATACTACCTTCAGCTTAGCTTTAAGCTTATTACAAGGTCACCCATTCCGAAGAAAGGTTCCCTTCCATCCAGAATTTTGACAGTAATCTCAAGCCGATTGATATGAGATTCACTCTCTGATTTTACGCTTATTGAAGTATAATTTTGAGAGGTACAACAGCCAATAAGTTTGACGGTCTACATAGATTACTTTTCCAATCACCCTTAACCAGATCATAGGAGTTATGTGAGTCTACAATATCGCAATAAACTAAGAAGTTTGGGGGTTTCTTATGTATTGTGTATAATTCATAAGGCTTTAGAATCTCCGGTACTCCCAATTGAATGTAAAGCTCTTTAGTCAACTTAGCGGTAAATTTCGATCTAATCATCCAATCTCCATTGAGGCTCGCTATATTTACCGTTAAGTAGGTCTGCATCTTACTATTAAGATCTATAATGTTATAATGACCTGGTTCAATACTGAGAACTTCACGCTCCGCTCCATCGTTGATGTTATATATTTTCTGAGTTGTATATATCCTGATTACATTCCTATATACATAGTTATAACTAAGTACTTGTATCTCTCGAGCCCCTTCTAGAGTAGGTGTGATATTGACTATTGTTTTAGGCTTTCTAATGTGCAATGTGATTATCTTGGACGTCATTTTATTTATGCTTTCTCTAATACCCACTATTAATAACCAGGCATTCTTTGCTAGAAAACCAACGACTTCTTTTTTACCGTTACGAGTAGCCCTGGTTCCATTTTTGTGGCTACTGCGTCGATAGACGGTAGCCACTTTGTCGTCGTCCAGGTAAGTGAGTCCGTAACACCATACCAGGAAGCCTAGGCAAGACACCAGATAACACAGGGAGCCCGCAAATCTTCGAATCGATTAACTGTCATCCGATAAACTTACACAGTAAGCGGCGGACCATTTTGATTTTAAGGGTTGGGGGGGTGTGGGTTGGAAGATTTAGAAAAGAAATTTCTTGCAGCCCTAGGAGAAAAAAATCATGCAGCGTATAGTAGGGGAAAAAAATTCTGCAAAGAAATTGCTTAAATAAAAAAATTCGAGATTGGGATATTAATATCTTGTGATGCACTTTTACTGGGAAAAATATCTTGCTTGTTCGCCTGCGTGGAAAAAAATTCATATTCCAAAAACCTCCCACCCTCAAAAAATCAAATGGTCTGCCCCTAAGCTTTTTCTCTCTATCTCTAACTTCTCCTCCTGCCCCTATCTTTCTTTTTCAGTTTTGGCTACAGTTCTTTTCAAAAATTAAATATCGATTTTCTCAAATGAATCCAGAAGAAATCAAAGGGCCCTGTGAGCCAGCTCATTCTTTTAATGGACAATTTTCAGCCCTTCCAATATGGCTTCCTCGAACTTCGTCCTTTATGCCCTGCCTCGTGCACTCGAACTCTAAAGTAGTTATTGTTAATTTATATTTTGTCACATAGGGGGCAATGTTTATAATCAGTGTCAATTATTGTGTTTATTTAGATGAAGCAGCTGAGCTTAAGGAACAGACCGGAAACACCCAAAGAAAATCAAAGAGATTAAGAGGTAAATATAAAATGAACATAGCCTGCAGTTTTAGTAGTATTGCAAGCAATAAAATGATATATTAGGTGCTTTGAAACAGACTATTAAGTCAATCTTCAGCCTCAACAAATATGACCTTTTGGTTTGTCAGCAATACAGAGGAGTTGATTAGCAAGCTCAAAAAATGTTTTCTTATATTATTTATATGCATAATGATGACACATCATAACCATATAGTATAATGTTAATAATCAATGACAATTTTAACTTTTTTTGTTACCTAACCATTTCATAGATAACTTACATCCAGGAGAAATAACTGGTAAGGAAATTAACTAAATTTTCAATAAATTATAATTGTGGATTTTTTACTCTTGTTAAATTTTAATTTCTGCTCTTTAACTACAGTGAAATTAAAAGCTCATGAAAACTTTAATGGAGGCATAGGTTTTTGAAAGTGGAAAGTGGAACTTAGTGAACTCATGGGCAGAATTAGTCAAAACCACCTCTAAATTCATACTACTCATATCCACTGAGTTCCAAAGAGAATGTTTTGAATGTAAAAGAGTTATTACGGTGAACCCATGGGTAGAATTGGTGCAAAACAACTCCACTTTCATAACACTCATCTTTTCTGTGTTTCAAAGAGATTTGGAGGGAACTCCAGAGTTTTGACAAAGAACTCATGGGTAGACTTGTTATGACTTTTCCAATGTAATACTACGCATACCCACTGAGTTCCGAAGTCAGCGTGAATGTTTGGGTGTCTTTTACTAATCAGAACATCTCCTTGAAACTTAGCAAATATGGATAGTATGACTTCTGAGGTGGTATGGACCAATTCTGCCCATAAGTTTACCTTTAAAACTCTTTTACTTGCAGCAAAACCTGTAGCATTTGCTTTGGACTAATTTAACCCATCAGTTCAACCTAAAAACTGTTGCTTCCAAGACTTATGGGTAGTACGACTTTGGAGGTTGTTTGGACATGACGTTGGAGCAACCCATGAGTTCACCCTAGTAACTGTAATGACGACACATAACCATATAGTATAATGTTAATAATCATTGTCAATTTTTTTTGTTAGCTAACTGTTTGATAGATGACTTACATCCAGGAGAAATAACTGGTAAGGTTGGGGATAATAGCAGAAACAAAAATAAAAGAGGACTTTTAATGTAAATTGACAGACTGTTCCACTGCTGTGCCATCAACTCACTACTCACAATCCTGTGGAGCCACCTTAACATACAAAACTACAAAACAGTCTTTGTATCCCAAATCCGGAAATGAAGACCTTTCATTTAGTAAATAAATTTAATGTTGTTCTTCAGTGAAAATGCTGATGCAAATGGACAGTTCATTCACCTGCAGTTTAATATTTTGATTGACTTAAGGCCTTTGGTTTTCGGATCTTTGCTCACTGTTTTTAACACCCGTTTGAAAACCTATATTTTTAGGTAGCTGGAGGGCTCTAGCTGTCTCAATACGTTTTTCAAAAATGTTGTATTTTTTGAAAAAAATGATTTTTCAAAATTTTCCAAGAGAGCATGCTTGAGGAATCACAGAAAAGCTTGTGCCTTTGGCTCTCATTGGCTTGTGCGAAGCACAACCTAGCCACCCCAATACACAATATGCTCTAGAGTCCCTGCCCATTCAAGTGAAGTCCCTCCATCCACAAGTGAAGTTGAACCATCTACAAGTGAAGTCGCCCCATACATACATAAGTGAAGTCACCCCATCACAAGTAAATTTAACTTTTCTAGTATGTTCTTATCTCGACAGGTAAAATGAAGAGCTGGGAATTCATAGGAACTTAACTCAAGATCTGTCTCATTTGCATTTTTCGTTTTTGAACGTCCAGTTAAATTCAGATAAAACTAAAAGCATAACCACATCAGAATAAAATGAAATATTTCTTGATACTAGATTTGAAAATTCCTTTCATGCCTGGCATTGCAGTTGAAATATTGCTTTTGTTGTCCAGTTAAAGTTTTAAATTCAAACAAAATGTTATCAGAAACAAAATAATTGAATTATGAAAAGTTTTAAATGTGTTGAAACATTTGCAAACCTTCGTCACAAGCAGCAGCAAAGCAGATTAGATGATGACAAAGCAAAGCAATGCTTTTACAGCACCTAACTATTGCCCTCTTGTGTTTTTTATGAAAATAAAAGCTTTTCTTTGTTTGGTAATCGTTGAAAAAGAAATATTGAAGACATCAGTTGTAACATTTATGAAATAGAAAAGTTATGAAGAATTAAATTCTTCGCCATTTCTTTTATAAATATATAATTTATCTGGTGGCTCCAAAAGTTAGGGATCCTAAACAGATCTCACAGGACCATAGTTGAGGTTTGAGTTACCCCAAATTAGATTGTATCTACCAGATTATTATTAAATTATTTTTTTTTACAAAATCTTAATGACTAGATAGACTACTATACTACCTTAAATCAGTTGTTTAATATAACTCCTGTGGCACAATTGTTTAACAAAACATGAGAAACAGCGAGTTCCAATCATTTTGTGATGCTTAATACTAAAAGGCTAGTCGGTGCACAACCAACAAATAAATTTTAGAAACAAAGGTTCAAATCTTGAAGTTTTTTTAAGTACTGTACATGTTAGCAGACCTTTCTTATGTTCAAGTGTGGATTAGAGAAAAAAAACTTGACATAATTAAATTTGTTTTTTGAAAAACAGTGGTTGATTTTTAAAAAAAATAACCACTGTATTCAAAAAGTAAATTTAATTAAGTCAAGTTAATTAAAATTAAGTCAAGTTAATTAAAATTATCCGAGCTGATTGGGCCACCATGCACATTTTGAAGTGTGCTCAGATAATCAGTAAGCAGTAGCAAGTGTAATTCTAAATATGAAACACATCAATGGTTTATTATGTGACCAAGCTTGGATGCAGACAGGTTGTACAACAAAAAAGGAACTAAACTTTGTGCAATTATTTTTTCAATGAATGAAAATTTCAGTGGAACCAAATGACTTTTTCCCCATGCACAGCGGGACAAATTCTGTAATATGTTTTGGAAATATTTGAATTTTTCCTAGTATTTTGATAGGTGATACATAACCCTTCACAGCGAGTAGCTTTTTAAAATTGAAATCACAATGAGAAGTTAAGATCCGTGGTTTCCATGGCAAGGAATGTTTGTTCTTTGTCTCATGGCAGAGCCAAAGGTACGGCAGATAATCTTTGTTACCACATAAAGCTTCTCTCCTGTTTGTCTTCAAGCAGACGGGTAGCAGCAAGTCTTTGGTATTAGATAAGAGTTCTTTGTTGTTTACCTGCAGGCAGAAAGGCAGCATATGAAAATTTACTGTATTTTAAAAAACCTATATGTTTGGTCAGGAGCAGTGCTTTGACTTTCTCAGTTTCTGCTTACTCTTTCCGTTGCTTAGCTTCGGTTGAGTTGAAGCACGAACTTCGGGTACAATAATGTTAATAATGAGTAAATTAATTTTGTCAGGTTTTTCTTCACTTAAGATATAGTTTTACCTATCACTGAGATTTTCGAGTCACTGTTTTGATTAAACTTCAAAAGGCGATTATGGACAAAGACAAAGTCAGAATTTTTACAGATTATTAGCCGCGGAGTTCTTCAAAACTATATGATCGTTGACTGATTTAATAAGCCAAAGTTTAAGCTGCAATTTCTTCATAATTTTAAGAAAGTACTAAATTTTCTGCATGAAAAAAAAAACTGGATAATAAAAGTAAATCTCGGTTAGTGTTAAAATAAGCTTTTCACAACTGAGGCTCGGCCCTGATCGATTGTAATTTTACATCACTTCTGGCGGGAACTATTCGTACGGGTCCATCGTTTTCCAGCCTAACATGTGCTTCGATATCGGAACCTAAATTAAACATTGCTGCTGGGTCGCTTCAATAAAGCTGTCATAGACTTTTTTAATTATCTAACGCCAGCTTCCGAGCTTTCACTTTATAAATAATTTGTGAGGAAAGTTTCGCGCCACAAACTAATTAATTCAAAGATTTTCGACACAAGACAACTGATTTTTGAGGGATATTTAGTTATGAAATACACTAGGCTTTAACTGCAAATTTGCACTTAACTAATTCTTTCTGTGAGAAAATAGCCCTGGACAGCTATTGCAATTCATGATTTTGAAAAATAAATTGTATAAAATTATATTTTCTGAAAAGTCAAGCCAGCAGTGTCGGTGCGGTAAACAAACAACTCCGATTATCATGTACATAAAGTTATCTGGAGAGAACAATTTACAAATGTATACTCTTTATTAATAATTAACAGAGAATAAAATAGTCTTAAACTTTGACTAAATTATACAAAACTAATTTTTCGAAAGCCGATTAACCAGTTGCAAGCTAATGAAAGTGAACAAACAACTCGGACTTGAAGTTGATTTTGTTGCCCAGTGTCTTGTCGATTTATCAACAGAATCCTTTCATTAATAGTTAATAGTGACAATAAAATAATTTTAACTGTTGATGTTTTTAAATAGACGTTATCTGCTTATTTATGCCAAATAAATCAAAGCGAAAAAACAAAACAATTCTCTGAAAGTCTTCAGATTATTATTGAGAGATGGCAAAGATATAAATTCTCTTGAATATGTAAATTATAAAAAACAGACACTTACCTGATCAACAGCTCCCAATGCCTGCTTTTAAAAGATTTAAATCTTTTGACACACGAGACAAGCAGTTCACTTGAATGAACATGTATTAAATTGGAAGTTGCTTTGATGTACTTGGCTAATAAATGAAAGAGACATGAAATATATTGAAAGGTCATGGATAAAGTCACGGAATTTCGGACATTAAAGCTAGTATAAAACCTTTGTTTTTAAAAGCTTTGTTGATTCAGTGACATGTTTTTAAAAATAATTTAGCTTAAAACTAACATGTGCTTCGTTGTAATATCATGTGGCAACTTGATAATATAAACAGCAGATAAATGTTGTCGAGTAATGATAAAATAACAATTTTAGAATCTAAATGCCATTGCAAAAAAGTTATTAAACATTGCCAGTTCGCTTCAATGAAGCTGTCATAGTGACCAATTTTCTTTTAACTATTAATGCCAGCTTCATCATCATGATCATTTAACTTATGAGCAAAGTTTCGCGCCATAAAGTAATTTATTCAAAAATCTAAAAGCCCAACTACGTACGTAATTTGAAATTCTTTTAGCTTGACTAAAATTTGCACTTAACAAATACTTTTTGCAGTAAAAAGATAATTCTAGATAGCTATTGCAATTCATGACTTCAAAAAATAATATGTATAGAACTATATATGATTTTTCGAACATTGGTAAACCACGTCAAGCCATTGCCGCCACAAAGTAATTTATTCAAAGATCTAAGAGACCAACTAAGTAGTATTTTGTGAAGAAATTCTTTTAGCTTGACTGAAATTTTCACTTAACTAATACTTTTTACAGTAAGAAGATAATTCTAGATAACTATTGCAATTCATGACTTCAAAAAATAAATTGTATAGAACTATGATTTTTCGAACATTGGTAAACCAAGCAACCAAGCCAAGCCATTGCCGGTGAACAAACAACTCTGGTGTATAAATTGAATTTGCTGTTGGTTGTCTTGTACGTAAATTTAAGTTATCTGGAAAGTGCAATTTACAAAATGGTTGCCCTTTTGATAATAAAAGTGACGATAAAATAGTTTAAACTTTGAATAAATTGTATAAAACTATTTTATTGAAAGCCGGTAAACCAATTGCAAGCCAGCTCGGATATGAAGTTGACTTTGCGAGTGTCTTGTAAATTTATCAGTTAATAGGTTCCTTTTCGTAATAACTAATAGTGACGTCCACTAAAATATTTCAGTTAAACTTTGACATTTTGAAACAGACGTTATTTGAAGTATGATAAAGCCTACCAAGTAGGCGCGACACTTCTTGAGCTTAGATATCAAATAAATCAAGGCAAAACTTTCCTCTACTTCTTGCTTATTCTCATCATTTTGGAAATGTTTGAAATTCTTCAAATTAGTATTGAGGGTTTGTCAACATGTAAATTCGCTTTGTAAATTATATAAACAGACACTTACCTCAACAATAGCTTCCAACCAATGCTTGGAAAACAGCGCTTTCAAAGACAATCTACTGTAGTGCTGACTTCTATATAGACTTCAGTCCACTTTCTCGAGAATGAACAACTTGCTGTATAAAAAACTCCACAAATTCTTTCCTGACGTCACGCACGCTTTGCAGTGAAATGGTTTTGAACACTTAAGGCACATTTTGCCGGTTTAGAAACATTTTAGGAACGGTTTTAGGAACGGTTTAGGCACACTTTGGGAACGGTTTAGGAACGCTAATTAAATATTCAGAACAGTTCAGGAACGGTTTAGGAACGCTAATTAAATATTCAGAACAGTTCAGGAACGCTTTAGGAACGCTTTTGGAACAAAACCAACTTCCGGGAACGGTTTTTTGAAAAATTACAGGAAAAACTTTTCGTCAGGGTTGGAAATTCAACCGTTATGAAAAGAGGAATTAAGGTAAGACCATTCTGTTTAGCAAAATATAAAATATTTGAGAGGTACATTCAGAATTTCCAGTTGTTTACAACGTTGCTGATATAAAAAATTAAAAAAAACAAACATAAAATGTACAACTCGTCTCAGAAAAAGGTTCAAAATGGCGTAAAATTAAAATTTCGTCAGGGTTGGAAAAACCCGTGTTTCTCCGCAACGAAAAGCCCTTTCACTAAGAAACTAACAGAAAAGAAAATATTTGAGAGGTACATTCAGATTAACGTATCGCTATTGGTAGAAGTAACTGTAGAGGAAAAAAAAATAACAACGTGCCTGGCTAACTACCCTTAAAATCACCTAAATGTGACGCTCTGTATCGAGGTTCTGTCACCAGAACCGTGCGCACGGCCTAGAATCTTGTTCAATTTGTACCAGTTCAAGAAAAATTGTGCTGGTTTGAAATTTTTTAACCAGTACAAAATATTTGGAACCAGTACAAAGCAAATTGAACCAGAGGACAATTTGAACTACAACATATACTTCCAGAGTCTTATTTAACATTTCAAAAGCTTATCTGCTTGTCCATTTCTTTAACTGTCCAGCTTGGGTAAACTGCCGTTTACACCTGAAAACAGCTAAATTCTACTGGATTAGTTTGGTGGTGACGTCCTTGAGAGTTTGAATGAAATTATCAGTATTTGTTACCTTACAGAGGTTACTGGATATCTTAAGTTAATGAGTATAAAAAAGTTGAATTTAAAGCACTCTTGTCGACTTTTAGAACGGAAAAATAAAACCGACAAAATTTATGACGTTTTTAAATGCTAAAATGATCATTTGGCTTCGAAACCATACTGCTAAGCCTATTAATAGCTGTGGACTTTCCTCAAAAGTTAGGTCGTCACTCGTTTCCATCTACCAAACTGATGTCACTGATCGTTCAGCAGGCATCTTCGGTTTCCAATCGGTTTTGTTCGGAAAAACAAAAATGGAGGCCATAAAAAAAGTAAAGAGAGGTGAGTGAATGCATACATTTCTTATTGATTATTTTAAGAATTACTACGAGTATATGACCGGATAAAATGGCACAATAAAAATCTTAAAACTTGTATATATTTTCATGGATGGAAAGCCATCGATCGAAACGACCTCCGAAGGAACAAAATAATTATAAATCAAAAGACAATTAATTTTTTGCCATTCTTAACATTCACTAGGAATTGATCGAAGCAAGCAAAACTCCACTTGTTTTGGCACATTTTGTAGAAATAAGATTGTATACAACACAACTTCATAGCAAGGTCATTTTCATGGATGGAAAGTGGAGTAATAGACCATCGATTAAAACGACTGTCGATGGGACAAAAAAGAATTAAATCGAAAAATAATAATTTTTCACCAGCTTTAATATTCACTAGGAATTGCGCTTCTTTTGACATGTTTTGTTGAAATAAAATTATGCAACACAACTTCATTGCTGAGGCAATGTCATTTTGATGGATGGAAAGTGGAATAGTTGGCCATCGATCAGAACGACGTACTAAAACAAGATTATTTAAAAAAATGATTAGTTTTTATTATTTTACCAGCTTATTCATGTGGAATTGATCTAAGCCAGCGAAACTACTTTTGACACATTCTGTTTTTATTAATATGCAACTAGAATATTCTGAAGTTGCTCATCCTTTGTGGGTAAGAAGGCATAATTATGTTCATCGTCCCCTTGCAATGTAGTCTTAAATGTTCTTGACATGTCCCGTTTTAGTTGCACCTGCTTAATACTAAAACAATTATCCCCCTCAGAGTCAGTGTCTAGCGATAGCTTACCTCGCCACTTTGCGGCTCGGTAAATATCTACCACTAGCCACCTCCACTTCGGGGGATAATTGTTAACTATTTGTTTTTTTGGAAATTTTCTACAGATTACTGGTATGAACAAGACTCTTGATTTGAATTAAGAAAAGTTTATTTTCTTCCAGAAAAACAAGCCATAATGTATTTTGTTCTGTTTGCATCTAGCAATTTAAAGCTGCAGATGGTAGATAGCTGGAACTTCTATCAGTTGTGGTGGCGGACGGGTCCCCAACTTAATTTTATTCCTGCCAACTTTCGTCCGTTGGCTGGTTCTTTCAAATAACGATAGTAGTTGACCAAGGTTTGTCAAACTAAACATTTCAATAGATGTTACTTCACCAGGAAATTTTGTTCTTCTAAGTGTGTTAAGGTGGTTGGAGCTGAGATACCAGAGTACACCTTGATAATGTAGCAGTTTTTCAAATTAGGAAGTGTTCATTGTTAACTATTGTTTGTTCATTTGTGTTTAAAATGACTAAATAAAGGAATTAAAACATATATATGTAAGTTTTTTTCTTTTTTGCTTAAGAAGACCAGACATTTGTGAATGCAATGCAGAAAGAACTGAAAATACTCAAAAATTGAGAAAAAATACAAAATTGAGTCATTTTATAAACCGTGGTAACCATGGTAACAAGAGAATTGTTATGTATGATATGATATGATAGATATACAATTTCTCCCCTCGGGGCTTTTCAGAACCTGTTTACAAATATATGCAGTTGAGATCAGACAGTTGAGGGTCTTAGAAAGTCCGCTGGAGCGGCTCACATTTTGAGGCGCAATTTGTCAGCCGATAAGAAGTGCCCTCAGTTGAAGAAACAGACCACAATATTGGGATCACCATCCTACTCTTTTCGACAAGTGTGTAGGTTCTCTTAAGTCTTTCGACAGAGAGTTCGAGAGCCTGGACCTACGGTTTAATGCCCTTATCCGAGAAGACGTGAAGATCTAACCATTTGCAGACGTTAGAGCAAAGGCAGCACCTTCTCAATTATTTTAAGACCCTAAGTGGTGGTCTGGCACATGTACAGCAGACTGGCGCCTTACCAATTGGGCTAACCAGGCGGCGGTGATTAATATTAAATGAAAGTTCTAGTATAATTTATTTCTATCATATTTTAGATAAGAAACTCTCCATAATACCTCGAGTGAACTTAACAGTGAGATTAAAAATCGAATGATCATTGCAAATCTAAAGTCATTCGGTTCTCATATAAAAATGGGATAATTTTGGGTATAAGTATATCGCATTATTTGAAATTTTGGCATTGTACATGAATTTTAAATTATTTTTGGGTATATTGGATGTATATTTTCAAATTTATATAACTGGTCTGCCATTAGTAATCCACCCTGGCAGACCCTGGATTATAACCCGAAAAACACTCTGAAAGATTAAGAAAGTTAAAAATAAGAAATGTATGCATGACAGAACAGAAGAGCATAATTTTATATTATTTATACATGCAGAACTAATGGTAAAAAAAATCAGGTAATGATTTATGCTTTAACATTCACTATAATATTATATTGTACCTATTAAAGCATAATTACCCGATTATATTATTATTTATACAATTATAATTATATAAACACTTGAATGGAATGTAAGCGTTTAGCAACAACAACAACAATATTGATTTATTGGCACTTTGAAAACATTATGTTTACATCAGTGTTTGTCCAATAAATGTAATCTTTGCGAGAGCTAGCTATTCCCTATCATAATAACCTATTCTGCACCTAGTATAATTTATTTCTATCATATTTTAGACATGAAACTCTCCATAATACCTCGAATGAACTTAACAGTGAGATTAAAAATAGAATGATCATTCAACGTAAGTAGATAATATAATAAAGATTTATAATCAAAAGTTCTAAAGTTCGCATTAACGTTCAGTATTTCCTTTATAACATTTTCTCTATGTTGTTTAAGAGTGCTTTCCCTGCATATAAATAAATAGTGGTACTCGTACCCAACGACTTTGCAGTCGCAGATGTTGCAAAGTCGTTGTTCTCGTGGAATATTAACATAACCTTGTTCGACGGGAAATTTATGGGTAGAAATTCTTATTTGTGTAACAAATTTTCTGGAATTTGCATCATCTAGATTATCTAAATATTTTTCGTGTCCATAATGAGGTTTAATATTTGAGTAAAGCTCCAATTTCGATGATTTCTTAAAATTGTCCTTTAATAATATCCTGTCTTTCAATGTTCCATTTTTCTATGAAGGCCTTTTCTAAGCGTTTTCGAAAACTTTTTTCCGGCTTCCATTCATATTTATGTAGTTAGTAGCAATCAAAGGTTAGGGAAAGAGTTTAGTCGATATCGAGCGTGGCTCAATGGAAGAACTTTTTACTTTTCCGACTTGTGTTAAAAGACCCAGTTCGTGGCCTGTTCTGACTTTCTTTTCATTTCCATCATTGTTATAACACAAACGTTCACCGCATAAAAGATATTGCTCCCAGAATGATTACCATTATTTAATTTTAAGCCGTCAATTGAATTTGACACACCATTCTATTCTTTTAATGTGGAACAATTTTTTTTGTCCGACCGACCGATCCTAAAAACTTTTAAAAATTTTTTTAAGCATTTAACAGAGCTTGCAAACAGAAGAATGAAAAAGTGATTAGGTATGGATGTGTTCTCTGAGATGGATAGGGTATGGAAAAGACAAGCTACAGTACTTACTAATCATTGATCTCAATCTCTAGTAGTAGTAGCAGTAGCGGTAGCGGTAGCGGTAGCAGCAGTAGCAGTAGCAGCAGCAGCAGCAGCAGCAGCAGCAGTAGCAGTAGTAGTAGTAGTAGTAACAACAACAACAACAACTTTATTTCCACAGGGTGGCCCATTCAGTCCCGAGACTGATATCCAGAGGGGCCCTGCATTTATAAAAACTAGTGTTACAATTAAGAATCTAATATAAAATACTACTTAAATCTTAACAAATGCAATATTGTAATTGATATTGCTAAAAAAAAAAATTCTTTGTTACTAGTTTGATGACTTTGTATGAATTTCATTTTGGTTCATAAAACACGCTTAAAGAA
>JAOBAY020131541.1:0-15810 GCA_025331085.2 Zoanthus sociatus | reverse complement strand
TGTTTTAAAACTTCAAAGTACATTTATGTAATGTGTAGATTGACATAATTCGGTATATCGCATGTGGTCATCAGTATAATAAAATCAAGCGAAATGAAAAAATGGTCGCAGTAAATGATCGCAGTAAATGATCTAAACTAATACCTTTTCCGAGACTTGACTCATGGGAAAATGTGTTTATATACCCGCTTTGCGTAGTGTTAAGCTGATGTGGGTGTTTGACTCCTCCTGGACTGGACATTAATTCATCGCAGCTTAGCCCCCAGCAGACGTTGTTACTCATCTACAGAGCTTGGAAAAATGGATAGCTGAATGAACTTCTTGGTAGAAAAGAAGATCACACAAATGTTCAAATCTCGACAAAGTCGGAGATCTAGCCGGCAACTCGTCAAAAGTATGGCTACAAGGCAGAGAAAGATCTTACCAACTGCTTCAAAATCTTCGCCTTGTTCAACTTTTTTTTGGGGAGTCAGATTGGCGTAGTGGTCGATTCCCAGGCTCCGCATGTGAGCTGAGATCTGACTCCGAGGGTTTTTCCCCGCGTACTCCGGTTTTCCCTCCTCTGCAAATTCGACTTTCACGCCAAGATCTGAGTCGTGGAGCGATTAAACAACCTCACCTTGCACCATCTTTTACAGTATACTTATTGTTACAAAGTATCATTTAGGTAGCCATTTCTCAGAAGTATTGTGGAGCACTGGTAACCGGCATGCCGGTACTTTGTACTTTTAGTTGCCCAATTTTGCATGAGGCGAAGGTGCACAAGTAACTTTATTTAACCATCCATGTTATTTTACAGTAATTATTTCCAGTATCATATAGCTTTGTAGTTATTACAGCAATGGCGAGGAGTCCTGGGAGCCACAAGTCCCATATGATTTGCCAAAGGGGACTCTTCCGGCTTTTCTAGTAAAAACAACAGGACGTTTATTAAACTTGGTAGTTCAGCTACCCAATGACTCTGCAATAGAATTTTTATGCGTTTTATGAGCTTTCTGACGTAAACTTTGCACTTAATTTAATGACTAATAATTCCTCTTGCAATATACATATAAAGTGCAAGCCAATATCAAAAGTAATGGTTGCATGTAATCGATTTTGTGTTAAATTGTCATATATGATAAATTGCATGCAGATTGCGAATAATTTTAAGATTTTGGAATTTCAGTAAAAAATTCTTGATAAGGTTGTTGAGAATTTTATTTTAACCAGTA
The DNA here is from genome assembly GCA_025331085.2 of Zoanthus sociatus. Lineage (NCBI taxonomy): Eukaryota > Metazoa > Cnidaria > Anthozoa > Zoantharia > Zoanthidae > Zoanthus > Zoanthus sociatus. The sequence goes on along the minus strand of JAOBAY020131541.1, from coordinate 14,596 downwards.
TTAATTTTAAAATTAAACAAACGATATTGAAATAGTTGAGTTGTAACAATTTACGTGAACTTTTTAACATACGGTATGGCAATAGACGCCGGCTATCCGAATAAAATCGCTTGCAAGCCGAGCGCTCATTTTTATACATTTACGGAATCAACTGAATTACCGATTTGTGGCATCTCACTTGTACAACAGACTGATTTATTAGCATCGTTGCTCTGATGATGGGCAAACATTGAGAAAGTAAACACCTTAATTTCGCGGATAATTTGACTAACGTTTTGTTTTGTTTCTCGGTTGATATTACAGGTCTTGCATTTGCAATGTTGGCTTCACTTCCTCCAGTGACTGGTTTGTACGTTGCCCTGGTTCCTGTCATAGTTTACATGTTAATGGGAACTTCACGTCACATATCGCAAGGTATGTCTGCATGTACAGTTTCAGTTAAGAAAAGAAAACGGCAAGTACAATTCTAAATTCTGCTGCAAAGCTTCGTCAATTACGATTCACCTTTTAGAAAACGATCCCAAATAGAATTGTCAAAATATAAAAGGTTTTAAAAGGCTGGTTACGTTACCATAAACTCTTATACTCTCAACTTATAAAACATAACCTTAATGATTGAAAACTCCGCTGAGTTGCGTGTATACTTACTTACTTTTTATAGAAACCATCGCATCAACTCTTCTGAATCTAATTCATCTTTAGTTTAGTTTGGTACGCAGTGTTAAGTGAAAACATTTTCAAGATGATTTTTGCTGCTTTGTATGCATTTTATACTTTTTTCCTATTTTTTCTTTTTTAAGGCAAAACATTTATAGCAAACTCTAATTAAAACACGAATCGAAAGGTTTTTTTTTCCTGCGATTAAGAAGGTGAAAAGTTTTTGGTTTTAATAAAGTAATAACAATAACAATTTTAAAAACTTATACTTGAACTACAACTCTGTGCATTACATTTCTTGATACGAAAATAATAGGTTGTCCTTCCTGGCATCTGACCATGTAATGATCATCTAGATTTGTTGAGAGAGTAAATCTCTATTATATGGCTTGCATTCGGGTGACGAACATCAGAAGTTTTAGCCTAGCTTCTCCCAGAGTTCTTTGGCGTAGACGTGTGGACAGGCGTACGTTTTTTGGTTTGTGACATCTGGTAAATGTTTGAATCAAAAAAGGTATCACAGTTTGTTGCACGGAACAAAAAGTTCCACTCAAAAACGATCAGATCGCGTATAATTTAATTTTTTTCTAGAGCAAAAATAAAATCTTGTTGATTTGCAGGAAGCTTTGCTTTGATCTGTTTGATGGTTGCCACAGTAGTCAACAGAGAAGTGCAGGAACCCATAGACACAGGCAACTCGTCCGCGTCGGTTGATCTAGAACCAACATTAAACATGAATTATACACCCACTTACCCGGCATTACAGCCTGGCCCTTGGTCACCCATGGTTGCGAGGAAGATGGAAGTTGCTGTGACACTTACACTGGTTGTAGGAGTAATTCAGGTCAGTGCTGTAGACTTCAATTATTTATCACTGCGCGCGGCCAAATAATGAACTGAGCTCTCCGAATCGTTCCTTTTCGCGGGCCAAGTGGTAAACGTGTGAGCTTCAAATGCATTTGCCGCCCTAATTCTGATCAACCTCGTACCAAGGGCTTTCCCTATGTTGCCCGCGGTCTTTTTCCAACCGCGCCCTCAACATAGAGAAAAGCCCTGGAACGAGGTTGCATTCTGATTGGCTGCGATGATGGAGTAACGCCTCGTTCAACCCAATTTTCTGGTTTTCGATCAAAATCCTTACAAGTAGTCAAACTTCTGGTTTACCTCGGTGTAAGAACCTGTGAAGTTCACGAGTGACGTATACGTAGAACAAAGAAAACAATAAAGTCAAAAGAATAGATAGAACAAACACAATAGTGACAAAACAAAGAAACAACTTCACAGGCTCTTACACCGAGGATGAGCCCAAACTTCTAACGTAAGTAAGGATCACCTCAACGGAATTGACATGCATGTCAGGTTTTTGAAAATTGACTTTCTTTGTTTGGAACAAAATATTTATGAATACTCTTCAGTTCTTGTCTCGATAAACAGTGACTGAAATGTTCTTCAGTTCATGTCAATTCAAGTATCTGCGTGTGTAGATTGTGTTACAAAAAATGATAAATATTTTGAACGATTTGGCTTCTGTAGTAATGATAATGATCGTAGCGCTCGGGGGCAACTGATACTATTCGTACCACAAATAAACTGTATGCCCTGGTTAGAGAATATAGCCCTGTACAATTGGGTCTGACAAGTCTGTTTTGCGCTCAGATTTGAATTTTATGTACAGACATGTTTCGGGAACATAACTCCCATTATCAGTGTGTTTTATAATGCCGTTATTTAAACTTTATATAAAAATATGTGCACTTCTTAAGAGAAAGTTAACTATAATCATAGTTTTGTTATAATATAACTGCCTTATTCGTTGGTTTAGTGTTGACTTTTTTCATTTAATGCGAAGGACCTCTTTAATTTTGACATCTAAGCACCATCGAAATTGTTATATTAAAACAAGTTTATATAATTTTAAATGAAGTTTAAGATAACGGCATTGTAAAACACACTGATGATACGAGCTGTACTCCCGAAACATGACTCTTAGAATTTAAATCTGTGTGCATTACCTTGAAAATAATTCTTAAACTACCGCTATTTGGACCATTTGAAGTCTATATTTGTCACTTCAGAAAGTGTTGTTGATAGCATAAAAGATCGTTTTTCTTTTGCAGGTACTGATGGGTTTGGCCAGACTAGGTTTCCTCGCGACTTGTCTCTCCGATCCTCTGATCAGCGGTTTCACTACCGGTACTGCAGTTGTTGTTGTCATCGCTCAGGTCAAGCTTATCCTCCAAGTTCCTGTCCCAAACAAAAGCGGTTTGTTTGCTGCTCTCAAAGTAAGCATTGAAGCATCTTTAGTTAATTTAAACTGGTTGTGGTTCCAGCGAACTTCATTCATTATTTTATTATCTTTATATTCTTCCTAAGGGTGCACTCTTTGCTCTCGCGCGGTTCTATTCCGTAGGCTGGGGACGAAATATTGCTCCTAGGGCAATATCCTGTTCCAGCAATTGGTGAGAGCTCAGTATGATTTCTTATCACAAGGGTCTGGATTCGAATCCAGGCTCTAACGTGCTTTGAATATGTTTGGAAGATCTTTTTGACTCACGGATATTCCGTAGGAGTAGCAGTGAGTTATAACTGGGACTTTCTTATTTGCATAAATGTCATGAAACAAGAGAATCTTCCAATTTGCTTCGCGCGGTTAGATTGTATATAAAGTGTCTAGATCCGCAATATTGTTCACTAGTTTACGGAAACTGGTTCTCCTTCGTTTTACTGTTTAAGCAATCTTGAGCCTAGTTTTTTAGTTTGTTTAGGAAATTGATTTAACTGTTTGTTATTATAAATGCATATGAAAAACAAATTAAAAAAAAAATAATGTCAACTCTCCTAAAGGGGCTTTTCAGTGTCATATTAAAATCCCCCCTTCTTTTCCCAGTTAAGAATCCCAACTGGTAGGAGGCAAACCAGTTGGCTGTTTACAAGCGTGGTAAATTTGTCCCTGGGGTCACCGAGAACAAATCCATTCAGTAGGCCAGGTCGGGGATTTGAACCCGAGTCTTCCGCATTTAAATCCTCAACTCTGACCACTGTGCCACGCCGAACTGAGAAAAGCGAGGAAAATCTGGAATAACACTCTTACTCTTTGACAGGAATCTTGAACAACTTGTATGTGTTGGACGCTAGGTTTGATCTGAATTGTAGTTCTACATGTCGGTGCAGTATCCGTGAGTCGTGTCATTGAGACTTTTGATTTGCTTACTTAGTTTTCATTGTTTACAAAGTCGGTAAATTTGGTACCAGCTTCTTCTAGGAGTGAAACATGTGATGGATTTGAGACAATTGTTCTCATCAACTTTACACTACGGAAACAGAAGATAAGCTTAAGCCACAAGGCTCGTTAAATTACCTGATCAAGTAACCCCCCAAAAAAGCTTTACCTGAGTATTTTTTTTTTAAAATTTCAAAACTATGTCCCAGTGTATCACATGCTCTAATGAACTGTGTATTGCCGATTCTAGTGTAAAAAAAGTGAGAGGGGAACCTGTTAATCTTCAACCAACAACGTTTTACCGACACAATCACAATAATTGTTCTAACTCTTCAAGTGGCCTAAATTAAATGACAAACTGGCGCGTCATGGCAGAAATCACCAGATCATTTTTTGTTTAAAATCCAGGCCTACCTTTTCACACTTAAATTACTTTCAGAATCACCAACATTGCTCAATGACGTCACTGCTGATCCACGCGGTCTAAACTCAAACACAAAAGATGCGCTAAAACAGTCTTTTGCACGCGGTAATTACTAATTTTTTTTTTCTTTTTTATATTCTAGACTGTATTTCTGATGCTGAAGCACATCCCAGACGTAAATGTTGGATCACTTATTACCGGCATTTTTTGCCTTGTCATTATACTGTGCATTAAACACATTAACGAAAAGTTTAAAAAAAGATTAAAATTTCCTATCCCAGCCGAACTTATTGCGGTGAGTAATGCTATAAATATATCTCTTCAATGCCTAGTTTTAGGAAGGATCAAATTCAAAGGTTACAACTCTACGTCCGGGATAAGGACCAAGGCGAGTGGACAGGAAGGCGTGGTTTTTGCCGTTGGTATTATCTTTGCCTTCTACCTACAATTTCCGTGGCTCTATCTCCGGCTCTGCCAAGATTACAACCTTTTTCTACCTTCTTCCTTCTTCTACCTTGATTTCCAGGGTCTATTATCAGCTAACCTGCAAAGAATTAATGTCCCGTTTAGCGGTAGGCAAAAACGCTCATCGCTTAACTCTGCAGAAACCGGAGATTAGCACCGGCTGCTATGAGCTACTCGGCTCGGAAAAGGATTTAGTTTTTTTATTTATTTGACAATACTGCTAACAGTAACGGTAGCCGTAGTATTGGTTTTGATGAAGTTTAATGTTGCTGGTAGCTACATTAATTAAGGGTTAGAGACTATTGTGGTTGTTTTGCTTACAAATAGACACACGCGCTGCCCACATAATGAACAAGTAATTTGAATATTGACAGTTTTGAGGTCCGCCGTTTTGTGGCTAGATAGTGTAAACAAAACACGAACTTAAACATGCAGACTCTAAAACTTTTAATATTCAATCTGAGTTGACTGCATCGTATTTGACTTTTTTTTTCGCTGTGTGAATGCAAAACTGCAGTTTAAATAGTATGAAAGTAAACTTTTTTACGTTGTTCGCTTTGTGCTTTTTGAAATTCTGATATATAGACCCTGAAAACTCGTCTTCTTGTACTTCTGCAAATCTCGTGGCATTGGCCATTTTTAATAACGCGTAATTTTCATGTATTTCCGTGATTAGAGCACGCTTTGGGTTAAAAGTAGACTCTTTCTCAAAGTGTTGAGCCAAACATACATCTTTGGTGAGGAAACCGACTGGATTTTCTTTAAAAGGTACCCAGTTCGCCTGCTATATGAAGAGTCATGCTTAAAAAGTTGTGGTAATCCCCGAGCAGAAACTTTTGTCATGCCAAATTCGTTATGCATAATGTTCCGATAACGGACGATGTCGACATTATATTAGCTATCTATTTAACAGTCAAATGACTGTCATCCATCACGATGTGGTGAATTCGGTTGATGTTTTCTGAGAAGGTACGGTGGCTGTAGCAGGACGTCCAGACCTTGGAGCACCTTTAAGGCTCTTCCTACCCCTCCCCTCTTGAAATCAGTTGTCCACTATTACACAGTTGATAAGCTGTAGAACTATCCCCTTATTATTGCAACTACGTCAGCGTGAATGTCCTTGAGGGCTAACCCCTATTTTCTGCAGGTGTTGGATAACACCTTGCTTTTTCCGATTTCACGAAATGTCTCTAGTACCACTACGCCAAATTATCAATTGAAATATTTTGCATCTAAAGTGGGTTTATATAGAAAGACAACATGCAGTTACATTCAATTTAAGTTGAACTTAACGCATGCAAAGTTTCATTATTATAGCATTACTCCCTCTAAGTCAGCTTATGAATACTTCATGAGTTCATCTTCAAATGACAGAATTCTTCTAAGAAAATGTTTCACACGAGATATTAGCAATTCAGTTTTTAGAGAACGTTTGACAGTTACGTGTGAGTAAAACAAAAGTTGATGACTTATAAAGCGCAGAAATAATGCTTACGAGAAAGTTTAATGACATGACAAAATTACAAATTAGTTTTTTCAATGAAAAAATCAAACCTGTGAATTCTTTCGAAAATTAATATACAAACAAAAGGACAACAATAAAGGTACTGTAATCAGTGTCCACGATTTGCCTACTGGGATAGATAACTAGACAAGAGTCACGTGCGTAGGTTCAGCTACTAACCAGATCCCATTTCCATCCTTTCGAGGTCGGTATATAAGGTATAATAACATACAAAAGATTCCTGTCTCGTTCAGGGAGAATCAATGCTCGTCTCAGCGCGCAGGAAATTACGAGTTTTTCTTATAAACAGAAAACAATAATTGTATACATTTACAATAAGGCAATCAAGGTCGAGTAGCTCAGTTAACAGAGCAATGTATCTTAAACTCGAGTTCAAAACTTCCCATAATCTTGGATGATAGAGAGATTCATCTCTGTTATTTTCTTTTCAGGTCGTTTTAGGAACAGCTATCGGATATGGAGGTGACCTCCATAAAAACTTCCATGTATCTATCCTGGGTGAAGTCCCCAAAGGGTGAGTCCAAAGTGCCACACAGGTTCAGGACTTTGAAGATTTGCTGTCTTCAGTTAACCTTCCTCTTATCACAAGCATACAGCTTTAGTTAGATTTATAATGATAATGATAATAATAATAATCATTATCATTATCATTATCGTTACCGTTATCGTTATCGTTATCGTTATCGTTATCGTTATCGTTATCGTTATCATTATTATTATTTAAACTATTGTAAGGATAGCCCTAGCCATAGTTATAGTGATAGCAATAGTGATAGTCATAGTCATAGTCATAGTCATAGCGATAGTGATAGTAATAGTGATAGTGACAGTAATAGTGATAATGATAATGATAATATCACGATTATATTTAATTTAGATGTCAAGGTTTCTAGCTGACCAAAGCTACTAATTGAGTGGGGAAACCATCTTCACCACTCTGATCTAAGGTGAACGGAGCTTTATCACATGACAGACAGACACACACACACATAAACACAGAAGTCATTGGCGGTCTAAGGTTTCACGTTTTCATCTGCGAAAACGCGAAGTATTATAAATCCATTTGCAGATATAAGAACAAAGGCAGCCCCTTCTCCTTAATTATTTTAAGACCTGGCACCTTATCACCTTAGCTAACCTAGTAATTGTCAAGTTCTAGTTCAAGACAGTCAAGTTTAATAATTTGTACCATCCATTACAATAATATTTTAATGTTATGATAAATTAATATAAGATAGTCAGTAAAGGATATGGAAAATAACTTAAATAAATCAAATATCCTAGTAAATTTATTTGAGGCATCGTATATACTGATTATTAAGATTGGTATTATTAACTATATTTACACATACAATAAACAATACTTTACATTCACAAAACATTAGTATAGTCGGATGTTCTAACCAACTGAGCTACTGGAGACTCTATGGTGAGCAAGGGTCGATTTTTGGGTCTCAACTGGAACCGCATCGCGCGGTTACACAGTCAAGTAATGAGTGACGAACATGAACTCACTAACAGCATCACGCTGTCACACTAATTAATGTATATCTCAGATGCGGCCGCTAACCAACCTACGTGGTTGGGGGTCTCATCTGAGATATGCATTAGTAAATAGAATACATATGCATTTGTCTACGATCTAGACAGTTAGTCAAAACAAATCTATCAGCAATTTTCTTAAGATTAACCAATGACCAGCAGTGCATACAAATTGCACCATAGCCTTGGTTGTTTTACTGTCTAATGCCACACAGTTTGACTTGTGAAGGAAAAAATCTTGGAAGCAGGTTGTAAAATACATTGCTCTTTCAAACAAAAAAACTCCCTTTGCAATGTCCATAGATATCAGGGGTACAGGTTGAGAACACATACTTTTAAAAGGCTTACACTGGAAGTTTAGATTTAACAAATAGTACTTCAAATAGGCACGTTACAAAAACAAAGTGTTATTGTTGTTAGCTACCGTATAGGCTATATTTTTTGTAAACTTGGTAAAGGTAATTAGATGTAAAGAATAAGGTATCGAATAGAAACATTTTAATCATAACAACTGCCAATAGAATAATTATTTAACTGTTTCATTGGCTAGCGCGGTTATTTCCTATTGGTTTCGCTTATGGTCTCGCATATTTTGTCGTTTCTCCTTTCTACCAAGCATCAAAACATTGCATAATCTAACAGGCTGGTGTTGGCAAATAACTGTCTGGTGAACGTGGTGTTCTGGCAAAATTAACAATTTTTGGCAAGTCATCGAGTTTTTTAAAACACAGTTTCGATGCAGCTTTTAACGCCATTTCACCCTCATTACACAATAACTTTCTCCGTTTTGCTGCGATCAAGACGTATATATAAATGACGTAAATTTTTTCTTTTCATTTTTTCTAACATGTATAATGCAAAAATCCTTGCTCTTCAGTGAATAACCTTCATCAGTCGCTTTACGAAGTGAAAAAGAAAATGCTACTGCAATGCTTCCTGATTTACTGAATGCAACATTTGCTTGGCGCTGATTGGCTAAGCCTTTACAACATGGTGTTGATTTCACTTTACGGCGGAAAGAATTCTTCAAAAGAATTTCTTTGATTTTCTACTTATTGTGCAAGTTTGAAAATTGACATACCTCTTAATTTGTTAATGCAATATGCGAATAACATAGGGGTGTAGAATATATTTGGTTTCTTGATGTGCGCACGTAAAAGTCAGAATTTTCATGGTCGGCCCACGGCCTATTATCTTTCGTAAAAGTATAGTGGAACAACTTTTTCTACACAAATATTCTTTCCGTAAGATACCCAACCAAGTTGACAATTTTCAGAAATTCTAGGGGGTATGACAAGCGCCCCTGGAATAAAAAATCCAGGGCGATGGGGGGTCTAAAGCCTGATGCCCTCCGTTGGGGGAGAAGGGTATTTTTTGGGACTATCCAATGTTGTCTTATCTTTGGATTTCTCACTCCATTTACAGCCAAACCTGGTTGTCCTGTGGTACCTGAGGATTTTGCAGAAAACCAACCTGAGTCAGTAAAGCAGGTTATACAAGCTATCCAATCGAAATATTCAAGAGGCCGCAATCGCTCGCTGCTGGTAGCTTCCCATTCATGGCTTTCCTGCATTACGAAAGGCGAAAATCAAAGTAAAGAGGCTGACGGCATAATCTGTGACTTGCTGCTATTTCATCAAGAGCTGGGGGGAATCCACCTCTTTACCCTTTGCTCCTGTGAGACAGAAGACAAGTCGTTGTTTTACGCCCAAAGGACAGCTAAAACCATAAAGAGAGCTCTTGTGGTTGATGGTGGCTGCTATAAAAAATTCTACGTCACCTACCATGTCGTATCTTACACTGCAAAGTGGGCTATGCCGCTAGATGGATTATATCGAGATGATCGATACCCTGTTGATTATCAGCTAGATTCTCCTCGAGGAAAAGTCAAGGAAATTCTGAAATCGCTTGTCATCGTATTGGCAAAGATTCCCTCTGTCCTTTCCAATAAACAGGGTATCAGCTTCTTTAACCTTTTAACTGTGGAACAATTCCAGCTTATCTACCATGAGATTGAAAGGCACAAGGAACTTTGGATAAAGGGTGCAGCTGGTACTGGCAAGACCCTTGTTGCAGTGGAGTTTATTAAGGAGCTCAGACGTCGTAATCCAATGGTCGAATCTTGGAATATACTATATGTATGCGAGAACGTAGGATTAAGGGATAAAATACGGTAATTTCATTAACCTTGATTATAAAAAGTATTTTTCACTTTTACAATTTTCTTTCCATTGTTACCAACTAGAGAGTCAGGCCGCTTTGTATGATAAAGTTGGTGAACATTGTCGGTAAAGAGAACGTCTATCAAACTTTGGTTTAATATGTTTTTTTATTAATTTCTTTGCTATTCCTGCAAAACTACGATGTCAAATGGACAAATTATATGCTTAGAATGAAAGGTAAGGCGAATCTCTGTCTGTCTCGGATGCGGAATCCTTTCTTTGGCTCATTCATACGTCCACACGTATCTAGTTTTGTTTCACTAAAAACAGTTTCCTCTCCAGTTTAACCTTCCACATGTACCCGGTGAAAACTATCATCGAAATCACTTTCCAGACTGAAGATGAGTACAAGCAACAGCCTATCAGTTTTGAGTGAGCGGGCGAAAATGAACGTTTTGCAATACGATGATAATACACATTATACGGCCCATGCCCTCTAAGGGATGCTATTGTAGTTCCATCATTTTAGTGTTTTCAAAGTTATTCGAATATGGCACGTGCAATGCGTATTTTTACAAAACGGAGAAAAAAAGATCCCCATTTTGAATAATATCTAGATACATGTGGACGAGGACATGTGCAGTTATTGTGAAATTGTGAAAATAGTTAAGGTGTCCATACTTTGTAAGGGCAACTGATGAGTTAATATTATTGAAAAGATCTCAACTGACACTTTTAAAAAGTATTGGATGTAAATGAAGTAACTCATGATTTGTCAAATTCCTAACCCAAGTGACCAAATTTATCTCTTTTTCTTGTTCTTATCTTCAGTAAACTTGACATTTGTCTATGCGTATGCCGTCAAACCTTCATGAGCAATCCGTTTCCTGACATTCATCATGTCATCCTGGATGAGGTCCAGAGCTATCAAAGGGAAGATAGAGACTGGTTAGAAAAAGCCAGAACAATTGTTCTCCAGCACGATTCAAACCTGGACTATAATTCACCTGATTCCGACTCTGTAATGGATATCGACCTCACTTCTCTCAATCCTCTAACTGCAGAATCATCTTTGCAGTTGAAGACTGGCCAACACGGGCAATGTGCACAAAATACTACCTCTGACAGCGACTCTGACATAGACACAGATCTCTCCGAAAGCTGTGTCTCAAAGTCATGTGACACCGAGTGTGCCATTTCAGGTCAAGGCTGGCTGTGGATTTTTATCGATAAAAATCAAGTGAATCATTACTACCCCACTGGCGTCCCAGATGAGAAATACCAACAGCCATCTTTTTATTTAACAAAAGTAATAAGAAATTCAAAACGAATTTCCAACTGGGCCAAACGTTTCTTAAGTAAAAGTTCTGCTTGTGAGATTGAAATGGGGCACGATTTTGATGGAGAAAAAGTCCCCGATTTCGAGACATACGCAAGAGGTAAACAAACGGCTACCATAAAGGAAAAGCTTAATTCACTCTTGAGTGAAGGATACAGTTTAGGAGACATAGCTATCTTATATGGAAAAAAAAAGTGCATTCCTGAACAGCTCTGCAGCCAGTTGAATCTTCCTAAAGTTGTTGATGCTTCTGGGAACGATTCTAAATACGTCGTCGCTAGTACTTTCCGCAAGTACACTGGGTTAGAACGACCAGTTGTTATTTTAGTGGACATTGCCGCATCACTGCCTTGTGATAGCAGACGAAATGCTTCATTGTACTGTGCGATAACTCGCGCAATGGTCAAAGTAGTTTACCTACAGGAAGAAAGGGACTGAAAAGGAAAGAATAGTTTAATAAGTGACATGAATGTCCCTTTCATGTTTCACTGATGACTTAGATTTAAACTTAGGAACCTTTTAGGCTGCGGAGACAACCGTTTGGACGTTTATTGACTTCTTTTTTATAGATTCGCGTTTACTTTTGACCTCTGTAGCTAAAATTAGACAACCACTACCTTGACCAGTCAGAGCTCCTGAGCTGGGGCCAGTTTCTCTAAAGTCCCGCGGTAATTTTTGGGGCCCAAAATGAAATAATTAAATCGAAATGTAAAGAATATGAGCGCGGATCCTTGCTAGCCGACTACTTTGTTTTGTTTCATTAATTGATAGTTTTATTTTATCATGATAATGCAAATATTGAAACCTCTATCTTGCATATAACGAACAACATCTTTCCAAGCCTGTTACATTATCGGGACTTTGAGAAACGGGCCCCAGATTCTGGACAGATTTTAGATAATCAGTATGAAATTTCTGTCCCCTATGCACAAACACCTCCTTCAGAAAAACTTCCCTAACGACAAGGAGCGAGGAGAAATTGCTGTATTCGCAGGCTAAACGTTTTTTTAAGCCAGGCGATATGCGCTTTTACACAGATAATATGGGATTACTGAAATAGGCACGGGTAGTTGGTAGAGCACTAAAGTTTTTATTGTCACGTAAACAACAGTCCTATTTTGGACTACGTTTACCCCGACGATGAAACTCAACCTACTTTTAAAATGACTCCTGGGTACAAACCTTTCACATGATAATTAGTGGTAGAAAAAATACAGTTGTACCTCTCATTACGGACACGTCTCTAATACACAGTCCCTTCTGTTAAGAAGTTTCCAATGTCCCGACAAAATTCTCAATCTTTTCTTGAAAAAACTTCATAATACCAACTCTCTAATAAGGACAACGAACACCAAAACTCTACCCCAGATAGTAAACCTCTTTATTACGGACACTGCGGTTATCAGGTGCCGATCCCGAATCCTGATCAGGTGAACCTGCACATGGTGAATTCCGTCTGAATGATACGCTATGCAGGTGCTTTCAAACCCCAGTCGCTGTATATATCAGATAACAGTTTGCGAAAGGGGACCATAGTCAACTTTGTCAAGGGTGAATTACTACAGATAGTATAAAGATCTTTCTATTACATTATGTACTCTAGTTACTTTTCTTGCAAAGTTGTGAAAGACGCTATCAGAATTGTGCTTTACGTTACAACTTTTGCTTGCAGCATTGCGCTGTAACTCGTTTCGTATTAAAACACAGTCTACAACTGTACTCACTTTGTAACTGAGATCTACAATGTATGCTACTGAAAAACAGTGTCTTTGTACAGTGAATTAATAAATTTAAGTGCAATTTAAAGACAAGTGTGGGGTTTGGTTTTAGCTATTAAACAATATTATATTAAAACTGTTAAGTGGACTGATAAAAGTGATGTCATCATAGTGACCTCTTTTATAAAGACACCTCCCTCTTCGGTGTCCGTATTAAAGAGGATCGATTGTAGTCAGTTGAACCCTTTGCTTCCTTTGACAACAACTAGTCAAACTGTTGAGCTCCTTCCATTACAAAGGTATTTTACAGATTTTCTATGTCTGAACTACTTTTGATTTCATTGACATTTAAATGTAGCGAATTCTTTAAGCTATACCTTGTAACCTCCTTATTTAATAATAGAAAAGTCTTTTCAATGCGTGTGGTTAGAATCTCACTTTGACCCTCTTTTACCATTCATTGTATTATTCTTTAAAACTATTTCAGCTTTTTTAACTTGAAAATCATCTTGTACATGTGTGACCTTGGTACCCACTTAAAATCGTGCCGTAAAAAGTTATAGGGTCGAGAATCTTTCCAACATCGCTAAAAGGAAATAAATTGTTTTTTATCAGTTGATTACCAGTAATTTTGTTTGCCGATTCGACTAAAGCAAGACCCAAACATTTCAAAGAATTTTACCATGTCTCATTTTGCAAGTAGGTTTAAGTCAATAATTAAGATTAAGTAAACTAACATTTTGGAAACTTGTTCACCACCGGAGTTTAACCTTAAATGGGCATTTCGCTTCATTCCGATGCCTAGGTAAGTAACAGCGCTATTTTGTTTTTGTTCCGTCCTTGAGTTCCGAACGAACAGACGTTAAGAAGGCGGCGAAATGAGTAGGAGTCTTTCTAACATCAGTGCCTGCCTTGCGAATGACTGCAAACAAAGCCGTGAAGAGATGGCGAAGACGGCTTGGTGTATATTTTGGTTACCTTTGTGTCTCGCCGAAATTCGAGACAGCTAACTGAAATTGAGGAAAAGGGTAAAAATTGAAATCAGCCCAGGTAATACTAAAAGCTTCAGCGGTGGCACCACGTTCTCAATGCCAGGAAACAAAAATATCAGACTTGGCATTTAGGATTTAAGCCGTGATGCAACGAAAAGTAGATTACATGAACGAATGTCAAGCCTGCCTTAGGTCATTAACTTTTGAGACCACTCCAAGTAAGAGGGATCCAGTAAGCTCTACGGTCAATGGTCTCAATTAGCCATAAACCGGTCACAAAACCACTGTCCGATAAAAGCAATGGGACCGAGAGGCAATCGAGATTGGTAATGTGAGAATGCTTTTAGCCATTGCTGCACCATGGTGGTTCGGGACAGATCTGCGCGTTAACTACACCATGGTTTCTGCAAATAGCAGACTTCAAGTTTCTTTACTTTAGTTAAAACGTTTGTTCTCAAACGCACTTCACTGAGCTGTGATTAGGCCACTTAAAAAAAATTCCCGGTTTATCATCAAAATTTTCTCAAAATTCAGTGAGGGAGGGCGCTTTTT
>JAOBAY020131466.1:0-15811 GCA_025331085.2 Zoanthus sociatus | reverse complement strand
TTTCATCAACAGGTTCAAAAGTTAAGACAATTTTACTTTATATGAAATCGTTTTTAGCAGGACAAGGGTTAATTACTCCTTAAATTAAATAGCTAGCTCTTCTTAAACACAACTGCTAAAAAACACCTTTGAACACCGCTCGTGTTATCTGGCATCTTTTTAACTTTAGTGATCTGAAAACGTTTCTAAGACAATTTTATGCTTTTTTAGACACTTATTACCAATATCTGCCAAGATAGCGAGGTATGCATGTTAGCGCATAAGGTATTAGTACTAAGTATGTACAACTAATTGACACTAGGTCCATTTGGCTTTACTATGAAACTGTCGCCGTCAGAAGGAAAATTGAACAAAAAGGGAACTAAAATGGGCTGAAAAATGATTGGGAAAAATCAAACCCACCAAAACAAAAGTTAAATGAGTAGGAAAAACGATTCCAGCGGTCAAAAGTTTGATTCGATGACCATGTGAATCTTGACACTCTAGCTTCTGAACAACTAAGACATAAATCTAAATACCTTATTTCCTTGTCAGAAGCTTCATTTGCACGCATAATCCAAGGATTCTCTTTGACCTTGGAGTAAGGCTTGGGTCCTAGCCTTAAGGAAGAAGTCTTTCGTGGCGGTATTTCAACCACGTGCTGGTCATATGGCTCATGTTCTTCATTTACGGAGTTTGCACTGCCAAATGGAGAGACTGCAGTCCCGGATGAGCGAGAGGACCACCAATGATTCGATTGCTGTACCCCTCTTGCAAATAAGAAAACATCAAAACGGTTAATGCAGAGGCATAAAAGTTGAATAGTACTCTATACCCAGATATACATAATGAAAAATAGGCTTTCTACTAAACTGAATGGGTGCCATGTTAAAAATAATTTACTTACTTCCTTGGTTTGCCGCTGGACATTGGTGGGATTACAACCGCAGATACTGACCCCGGTTTTCTTAAAATGTCAATCATTTGCTCATGAGAGACTGTCGCAACTACTAAACTGTTAATCTGAAAGGGAAAAAGATGAGTTTAGGATGAGAAGAGCAAAACCATCACATGATGAATAAAGCAACGAAATCAAGTTGGTTAAAAGGAGACATGAACTCCTAAGGTATTTTTTGATATATAAAACTATATCTGTTTGAGATTTCAGAAATGTTTTTTTACCGATTTCTCGGTTCGTGTTTTTAGAAATAAAAAAAAATGTGCTAGCAAATGACTAAAGAAAACGCCATACTTGCGCCCGCGATCTAACAAGATCGTCACGATATGAAAATGCTACGTTCCATTCTTTTTGACAATATGCATGTAAACATTTTGTGAAGGTGACTTTTAGGCAAATATAGCATTATACAAATGAAATGTCTCTACTTTATAATTTCACTAACATTTCCAGTGATAAACACAGTAGGACTTCACGTTGTGACGCCAGGAACAACTCTTCCGAGCCCGCGTTAAAAGTGTTACATGGCGTCCTATAATTTTATAAGGTTTTATTAACCGTTTCGTAATAATGTTTTCAAAATACTGATCTGTGGATCACTCTAAAATCTACATTTCTCGAATCTCAAATATATGCATATCAAAATATCAAAAAATAATTTTGGAATTTTTCAGGCTCCCTTTAGATGAATAAAATATCAGTACTGGCCCCAGGCTGGCTACAATAATTCATTCCCAAAATCGTTTAAAACGACCGACCACCATAAAGTACACAATTTCTTTACTATTGCTTAGTTATTTTGATAGTTCGATTTGATGAAAAGCAGCTATACTTGGGCAAAGGAGGCGACATTGTTACGAAACTTACCAGCTTTGTAATTTCGAACAGCACAGTCTAATCTTTTTCATCATTATTTTAATACAGTGCTCGTTGTCGTTCGTATAATTCTGGCCAGCAGGGGCCCCTCACAGGGGCAGCTGAGACTCCACCCAGGCTCAGGTTGTGGGATCCAGCATTGTGAAGTCCTGAGATCCCAATGAGGCACCGAACAAAGGGGCACTGTTTGTAATTCTACATTTTATTAAGTCGGTAAAAATCAAACGATTATCACACCAATTTACCACACAGGCACCATTACGAGTCGGTTACACCAACGTTGGACAGAAACAAGGCAGTTTTTGCCCAGCACTATTCTTGTACAGGTAACTGCATGGTGCCGAGTAAAATTAAGGATTGATTTCACAGGTGTTTTCAATTTTTTCCAAAATTGCTCGAGTGGTGGAGCAACAGGGGCAATTTGCATAAAACTGAAAACACAAGTGAAATTAACTCTTAATTTTACGAGGAACCATTACACGTTTATAACATTGATGGCAAAATTTTTCACGTGCTCTCTTCTAAACCAATCAGATCAGGACAAGTAGCATGGCATGCAAATCAAGTTTTAATATGCAAATTCATTCAACGGCTTTCAGGCAAGAAAATTTAGCCAGGAAAAAGAGAACTTGATTCTCAAGTATTTGAAAAGAAAGTCTATAATTCCGTTTTCATCAACTTCGGCAAACCGCGAAGCCATTGTTGCCAAAACAACATATTTTGCAAACCGGTGTCCAATCAGTGCCAAGTAATTCTACCCTCAACTAAAGGAAAAAAGCCCTTCCTCGTGAGCCAATCAGCACCGAATAATTTTTACCTGTATGTTACTAGAAGTAATCAAAGATTAGGAGTGGGTTCGACAGTGGTCAAAGATATTTTTAATAGAAAAATATACAATTAGTTGCAATAAATGTAAATTGTAATTTGAACATGTAAATTTTGCAAAAGTTTTCTGTTTTAATATAATTTAAAGATAAGACCATTTCTACGAGCTTATGTATACATTACTTATATTCAAAACGGTGTCGAAAAAGGTAAATCTTAGGTGGTTGAGTCCATTTTCAACCCCGAATAATAT
Organism: Zoanthus sociatus; assembly: GCA_025331085.2. Taxonomy (NCBI): domain Eukaryota; kingdom Metazoa; phylum Cnidaria; class Anthozoa; order Zoantharia; family Zoanthidae; genus Zoanthus; species Zoanthus sociatus. The sequence continues at coordinate 12,920 of JAOBAY020131466.1, read as the reverse complement.
TTTGCACAGGCCACCCAAATTAGAAAGCGTTCTCCTTTGTCGAACGCAATAAATAATTAAAACTTATACTGATACTTTTACGATCGTAAGTTCAAGAAACAAAAAAGACAATAAAGACAGTGCAAGACAAAATATTAGAAGAGTGACAGGTTGAGGAAGTATTGCAACTAAAATACATTTTACCTCAACAAGGCGACAGCCTATTCTTAGTCCCGCCTGGTAAGCCAGGCCAGCTGGCTCCACGTCGGCCACCAACCCTTCAGACTGCACATGAAATCCAAGCTGGCCTAATGGGTTTCTTCTTAATACCAACGTTTGTGTCTGCAGAGTGAAATTACCATTCTTCGTTAGCATGAATTGTCTAGTTACATCAGGAAACTACATGAAGAAACAAAATCTTCTTTCTTTTTCAAGCAAAATCGGGATAATCTCGACGAAATCGGGATGGTTAGACAGTCTGAGTTTGTCTATAGGAGACAGATATTAGCTGGAAAACAGTTAAATGATCAGTTCTTAGTGTAGAAGGGCAAAGATTAGTACCTGGCACCCGATGGTTACGGCCTCTAGTCTTCTTACAATCTCTGGAATGTCATCTGTGTCCGATGAAGGAATATTCAAGATCAGACAGTCACCTCCTCCGTAAAACACTTTGATACTGCAATTGAAGCAAATCCAGATTATAAAGTTTTACACGCATGTTACTTCATAGAGGACTTAAATTCCTTAATAGTTATCTGTTCCAATATAGAGTAGTTAGGAATTATAAATTCACAAACATACCAGTCAAACCTTCTTACAAATTGTTAACAAAACATTTACCTTTGCGACAAAGGCGTCCAGCCAACAACGGCTTTGGTGGAAATGCTAAACAATGCTTCCTAAAATATAAAAAAAAAATATATTTACATCAGCTTGTCTAAAGTTTATTTTCATCTTTAAATGGTAGCTAAACAGCGTTGCTGATCTGCCATTGGTTGCACACATCATCAAACCGCCTTTTAACAAAAAAATATCAAAATTACTTTAGACTGAACGTTGAACCAATACTAACCTTACTAGAGCAATCTATCAGTACCAACGTGTCCGCAGAAACACCCATGATGCATTCGATCATATGAGAACTTCTGTAGTCCTCAACCTAATTAAGCAAAGAAAGTCGACGTTCTTACATAAAATTGAATAAATTTGAAATAAAGGGTCATTGCCTAAGTTTTCCTTTTGTTTAAAACATTGTTTTCAGCTCATTTGTTGGTCGCAAATCTCTGGAAAGCATCTTCTTCTTGAAAAGTAATTGAATAATTGATCATCCCAAAATCATCTACTTCAATATGTCGAAAACCAAAAAGCATTGGTTGAACTTATTCTTTTAGAAAAGAAAAAAAGACCGAAACATTCTTAAAAAAAATTGCTCAAGACAAAGAATTTATTTGAGACCTTTTAACGATACCTTTAAAAATCTTTCCTTTTTTCTACCAAGGTATCACTTCAGTGTCCTTCCACACTCATAATCACCTGAGATACCACCTTCTAGGTCCTTCCACACTCATAATCACCTGAGACATCACCTTCTTGGTCCTTCCACACTCATAATCACCCGAGGCACCACTTATTGGTCCTTCCACACTCATAATCACCTGAGGCACCACTTATTGGTCCTTCCACACTCATAATCACCTGAGGCACCACTTATTGGTCCTTCCACACTCACAATCACCTGAGGCACCACTTATTGGTCCTTCCACACTCATAATCACCTGAGACATCACCTTCTTGGTCCTTCCACACTCATAATCACCTGAGGCACTACTTATTGGTCCTTCCACACTCATAATCACCTGAGGAACCACTTATTGGTCCTTCCACACTTATAATCACCTGAGATATCACCTTCTTGTTCCTCCCACACTCATAATCACTTAAGGCACCACCTCCTAGATCCTCCCACACTCAAAATCCTTCTAAGTTCACCTCAACACCTTCACAGTCCTTCCACGATCACCTCTTCACCTTCATAGTCCTTTATGTTCACCTCTTCATCTTAACACTTTTTCCATGTTCACCTCTTTACCTTCACAGTCCTTCCACATTCTTAAAGTACATTACCTTAACATCTCTTGTATTCACCATTAAAACTCACCTGGACATTCCAATGAAGAGCTCCCCGATAAACCTTTTCAGGTATTAAGCCAGGGTTCAGTTTTTCTTTCTTCTTAGTTGATCCTAAAAACTTGCCTAGGAAGCAAGTATAGTGATGATAGAGACGTGAACGTCATTTATGACTTAATGCAAAGTGTTCAACTTTCTTGCTTCTTTTTTATGCGAATTACAAATTCATTCAAAACTGGCATAAAACTAAACACCACACAGTTCTTTTTCTACTAGTAACAACTTTAGTTTTTCGATTTACGTACAAAAATTAATATAATATTCAAGAATGTTGTTAAACTGCTATCGTAATAAGGTGCTGGCTACGTGATGTTCAATAGTTATTTTGGGGATCACCTTTTTTCATTCTGGATCTTACAAACTGACTGTCTCTAAGTATGCAGGAATGAGCACCCTAAATTACATATTTTAGTTATATTTTCTTTTACATACCAAATGCTTTTCCACCAGTTTCGAGAGTGGTGCCAGTGATAAAGTTAGTAGCGAGATCCCTCAAGTACTCCAATCTGGTTCTTGTTGCCATGGCACTGAACTTTTCAGACTTGTGCGCAGCATTTTCAGCATTAATGACTGAACAGAAATACAAAATTAATCTCTTTTTATAACTTGTTGTACAGAAAACCAATCAATATGGAAACTGAGTTTGATATTTTTGCTGTCTTACCTTTAGTCAGCAGAAAGTTTGCAAAAGCCTTTTGCTTGCCAAATTTGGCACCTAATGGTATAGGGGGACCAAATGGAGGAACATCTTTTGATCGACTTACTGCAACCCTGGAGGACGTACACATATACAGTGAACTTCCAGCATGTTTTTTGACATATTCTTTAGCTAAAGATGTAGTTAATGATTCATTTGTGTCTAAACCTTTTAAGTGTTAACAACCAACATTCGCCTGGCCAGTACAGTACGTTTTGCTATGGCCATGCAGAAATTATAAAAAGGTGACATCAAAGGTAAATATAGATCTCTTAAATCCTCTTTAAATTAGTACAACCAGTTTGTGCTAAATAGCACAGCCTTAATGCACCAAGTCAGTTAATCACAACTTTGACTCTTACAAGTTTGCGCAAAAATGATAGAAATTAACATTAAAATTTCTAAAGTTTTTGAAAAAGAACATAAATTATTTGCATCAGAGCCCCTTTGCTAGAATCTTACTGTTAGTTCTAGCTTTATCATCTTCCCAGCCTAATGGTTTGTTTAAGCCAGTGTTTATCTCTGGTTTCCGAACTGTTTTAAAAGCAAAGGTAAAACACAATGCTTGTGGGATCTGGCTATAAAGATGAACTCTAGTATAGACGGAACAAACGTGCTAGTAGCTAACTTGAAGCCACTATATTGGGCACTATGGCTATAAAGATGAACTCAAGTATAGATAGCACAAACGTGCTAGTAGCTAACTTGAAGCCACTATATTGGGTACTATGGCTATAAAGATAAACTCTAGTGTAGATGTAGCACAAACATGTTAGCAGCTACATTTGCAGCCACTATATTGGGCACTATGGTTATAAAGATGAACTCAAGTATAGACAGCACAAATGGCACTATGGCCACACTGGAGTCGTAGAGGTGGAAGGTACAGTAAGACTGACGACCACTACGCCAACCTGACTACCAGAAAATAAAATAACTCAAAGTACTTTTAATAATGTGTACATACTTTTAACAACTTTCAACAACTACAAAAAAAAAAATCAAGGAAGTTAAAGCTTACTTGTAGTATGTGTTCTCAGAACATGGGTTAAACACCTGAATAACAATGAAGACATGTTGGAAGTGGGACCTTATGTTCTTTGGAGTAAATGGTAGGGCACCAGGCTCTTGGAAGACTATTGTAACAATGTCATTACCGATGTGCCGTTTCCGCAACAACTGTAATAAAAAAGGGTTAAAAGATGATAAATCAAAGACATTCAGTGGATACTTATGGAGTGACCCAAACTTCCTTGGCTTCTTATGACAAACATGATTGGCTAAAATAGCAAACAAATAGGAATAGACTCTGTGTTTCTCAGCAACATCTAATCAATTAGATGAGCACTGATATGATTGGGTAACATGGCTTTCTATTGTTACATCATACCAATGCTTGTGGATTTGTCACTCGCAAAAATAAATCGAACATAAAACTGGAATTCATGGTTATGTACAATGTTTTTTTCAGTAGCTTGAAAAAGAGACAGATTTTAAATAATAGTAAATTAAATGAGAATCAACACATTACTTAAAGCTGATGTTTGAACTGGCTTGTGTTGCGAGGTTAAAACGTCCAAGGAGATGTCAATGATGTGTAGAGATTTACAGCACAATCTATATGGGTTGGAGTATTCAAATTCAAAAACATGCTCTATCCCAAAATCTGTAAAAATCATATTTTTCTGAATAAACAACAGTTTAAAAACTGTTGAATACTCCAACATTTCTTCAAAAAATTTTCTGAACTAAACATAAGAAAAAATTATGATAACTGTAAATAATAATTATCTTTGCGCTTTTGGTTTTAAAATCAACAATTTCTTTAAGAGTTTAGGCCTTTAGAGAAAGCAACGTCCGTACTTTTTATAATGATTTCATGAGATTTTTCAGTGTTGCTTTGGATCATTATGACTACAAAAATTCATGATGTAACTTTGTTTGAGAAACTTGAATGAAATAACGTTGAACTGTGACATAAGTAGGTTTTTTATAACTTTTCCCAAACAGATTAAATATTGTTCATAAATTTTTAGTCCTTCTTTTAAGAAATCTTGACCATGAATAATACAAAATCCTTGAAGCTGCTTTTTCTTCACTAAACAATGAATACTAAGAAACGTTTGAGAACATTAATTATTTTTTGAGAATGAGCAAATAGTTTTTAAAATTCTGATAAATAACTTATCACTGGACTAATATCATTAGATTGTTATTTAGCCAATGGCAATAATTGTAAAAAACCTTATGAGACTGGCTTGGTTGCAACTGAATTGAGATGATTTGAGTGAATGTACCTGAATCAATCTAGATAATGTAGAAATATGTACCTGTTGTTTGTTGTTTGGAGTCCATGGCAGTAATGTCGAGACATGGAACATAATTTCTCTTCCATGAAACTTTGTATAACACGAATATTTCCCTGTTGAATCATCTGTAACCACAGACAATAAAACGTTTCATTGCATCATTGAACATTTGCAAACCTGAAGAATGTTCATTTGGTATTGAAAAGCATAACTAGATATGATTTCAAAAGGCCAAAAAATATCAAAACTGGTCGTTTTTAACTTACTTTTGTTGTCCAACTGAGCTCGGTACCCCTCAAATCCTTTAAGCACAACACGCTTCCCTATCAGGTCTAGAAATTCATCAAATGCAGGTCCACCACTTTCTGTAAATGCAAAATACTCCCTAAGATTAACCTGCTATAGATCTAAACAAAATCAAGTTTTTTGCTAGCCAAAACATTTAAACGACAGGATGCTTTAATGACTTTCATAAACATTGAGATTTTATGTGTGATGTACTGTAACTGTGTGTGGAATGATTATTTGGCTCGGAATTATTTGTTTCAAGCGATCAGTTAAAATCCCTTCAAATTATCAACTGAAGGTAAAATTGAAAACATTTTTCAGTAATTTTCATTACCATATTAAGGCTGAGGCTCTGAAATCAACAGACACAGGAAACACGACAGGGCTCTGGGAAAAACAACTCCCTGTAATTTTTCCTAACTAGAACACTGCTACTGTAAATGTCTCTGCAAACCTAGTTACTAGATCAGATTTAAAAGGAAATTACATGGATATGTCATTTGGACTGGACTCCCTCATCAGAGTGAATGCATGAGAGATAAAGAAAGAGGTGGTTATATAGTGAATTAAAAGAAGATAATGCAATGAAAGAAATAAGTAATCACTATGTAAAAGATAAAAGGAAATGAAATAATAGAGATGTGTGAAAAAAAGTTAAAAAGACGTAAAGCCTCTGGGACAACCTTCATTTACTCTGACGGAGGACTCCAGTTCATACATTCGTTAAACATTCTTTCTTTCGCTATGGTGTAAAAATAATCTATTTGTAAAACTGTTTCTGTAGAAACACCATGGCAGCATTCCATTTATGACATTTATGGTTACATTATCTTAAATACTTACGATTGTTATACATCTCTTCTTCTGTGTTCTGATTAGCTTTGCAATAAATAATACCAACTTTATACTGGCTTGTCAGCTACAGAACAAAAATACAATAATTTTAATTACTTTCAAAAACAACTTTGAAGTTTATTTAATTATAGTTATCAAAATTTTCTAAAAACATGTGTGTTTATGTTTGAGTTATGCAACTCATACTGTATGCAAAAGTGGCAGCTGAGATGACTGTTGTTGAATTATCAGACTTTTCTAAAACTTTTAATAATTTTAAACAAAATCAATACAGTAATTAGGTTAGATTATTCTTAACCAAACAGCAGCCAGAGATAGTCACAGATCTTATCATCTAAGTCAAGCTCACTCTAACAAAAATTAATGGTACAAGGACCATGTTCTTATGAATTACACTGTCTAACAATATATAACACAATAACTTTACCCCTTGTTCATCCAGCTTCATTAGTTGTTCTGGAACCTGTAAAAGAAAAGAAACGAAAATTATACAAAATCAACTCTATGAGCAGCCTCACTTCATTGAAATGAAATATTCTATTCAAATTTTAAAGTTTTATACACACTATGCAAAATAAGCATCTCCTAAAAAAGACAAGTGATGAGTTTGCACGAAATCGAGGTCGGACAGCCATTGTGCGTCAAAAATATGCACTTTGGTTGTAGTTAAGCCATATTTCAAGGGTAGAGAATAACAAACTAACCACTTTACAAGCTGTGCTTTTGTCTTCAAGCCCTTTGCCAGATCTCCTCTGCATTTTAGCCAGAATTTTAACTCATCGACTTTCAAATTACATGGGTTTCTTCCACCAAGTGAAGAATCCAGAATATCTGCTTCTGTAAGCGTATAATTCTGTAAATTTGTGATCATTTCGGAGGAAAAACAGTCTTACAACATATCTCACAATGCTAAATGCTCAAAATGGAGTGATTGGAAGGCTGACCGACCTCGATTTTATGTAAACTCGTTACCAATCTCTTTAAGGAGACGCTCGTTTTGCATAGCATGTATTCAAATGTTTTTTTAATCAACAAAACTTAGTTCAAACATAATTGAGCACACAGCATTTAGAAGTCACATTCTTGTACACTATACAAGGTTGATGACTCATGACGGTACCTAACTTTGAATGTTTAAACGTAGATGACCAGGGCTTGGAAGTTACAATATTCTCAAGAAATTTGTCTTCTGGCCACCAATTGCCTGTTCTCTGGACAAACCTTGGTGTCCTTTAACGTTTATCTTGGTGCCTTTGACAATTACCATAGTGACCTCTAATAACTGCTTTGATGACCTTTGGCAATTACTATGATGACCTTTGGAAATTACTGTCATGGTAAATTTTGACAATTATCAGAGTGATAGGTCTTTGATAAATGACTTGATAATCTTTGACAATTTTCTTGGTGCCCTTTGACCTTTCCCTTGAAATCCTTTCAAAATTGCCTTGATGCCCTTTCACAATTCCCATGGTGCCTTTTGACAATATTTCCTTGGTGTCCTTTGAAAACTGCCTTAATGAATTTTGAAAATTGCCATGTCTTTTGACAATTGCCTTGATGCCTTTTGATAATTTCTTTTGTGCTATTTAACAACTTCCTTGATATCTTTAACAATTCCCCAGGTAACCTCTGATAATTGCCTTGGTGACCTTTCACAATTGCTTTGATAACCCTTGACAATTCGCTAGGTGACCTTTGACAGATGTCTAGGTGACCTTTGACAATTACCTTGGTGACCTTTGACAATTGCCATGGTGACTTTGTGCAATTGCCTTGGTGACCTTTAACAATTGCCTTGATGACCTTTGACAATTCCCTAGGTGACCTTTGACAACTGCCTTGGTGACCTTTGACAATTGCTTTGTTGACCTTTGACAAATGCCTTGGTGAGCATTGACAATTGCTTTGTTATTAACTTTGGCAATTGCCTCAATGACCTTTGACAATTCCTTAGGTTGACCTTTGACAGTTCCTTGGAGACCTTTGACAATTCCCTTGGTGACCTTTGGCAATTGCCTTGATGCCCTTTGATAATTCCTTTCATGGTATTTAACAACTTCCTTGGTGCCTTTGACAAATTCCCCAGGTGATCTTTGACAATCTCCTTAGTGACCTTTGACAATACCCTCGGCGACCTTTGATAATTGCCTTGGTGACTTTTGACAATACCCTCAGTGACCTTTGACAACTGCCTGATGCTCTTGTGAATTCTTCATGTCTTCTACACAACACATAATCCTGCTGAACTATATTACCACTACTCTTGAACGTGATGAGATGTTCCTGCCTCTTTCAATGTATGTTATCATTACTATTAAATAAATACTATATTAACTAAATATTCTCATTAATTCATCATTTGTGAAGAGAATTCATTTGGTATTAAAACATACCTTGGGTCCTGGCTGAGCTAGTTTCAAGGCATTTAACTGCAGGTCACTTGCAACATACTCCAGAATATCCTTTGTAGGAAGTGATCGGGCAGTACCATGACGAGCTGTTGAGGGGATGCACTCCTCCATCACCGAGCAACGAAGCGTAGTTAACTTTTGCAATTGAAGTTAAAAAAAAGAAATAATTATATTTTTGATAAATGCTTTTAAAAGAGTTTCAACAACGTTAATAACCAGGGTTGATCTTAATTTGTGAGTGCTGTATAAACCGATACTAGTGCTTGGTAAACAATACAGGGTTGTTTGGATCGACAGATGCAATGGTGCTGGAATGGGTGACAAAACTAGTTGTGGAGGGAAAGGAGTGTAGGACGTTGTCACAATAGGCTAAGAGAAGGCTAAACAAGAGCCATATTTGCATTTTGGAAAGGCAAACACAATTTTAAACACCAAAATACATTTAAGTTACAAGTACCTAAAACCTAAAGCCTTTGAAAAAGTCACATAACACAGGAAATGATTTTTTTATTAATAGATTGATAGCAGGTCAGCAGGTCATCCTTTTAATAAGAGGTGAATACCCTCGATTGCTTCTCAGGTTTACACTAATCTGCTCTCAGATTCTACCAAACATTGCTGGGTTTCATGGCTGCCGGACACTGTGAAGAATTGCCTGAAAGCAATACATTCTTTAGAAGTTCTTGTATCTTAAAATAGCTATATTTTGTTAACTATGGATCTATTTAACCTCAAACTTTGGGATTTTGCTATTTATAGTGTGGTCTTTCTTTTTACATTAGTCATATTTAGTAATTATAAGAATTAAGGGACTTGTTCCCAGGTTCTCTCGGTATAAAACCCAGCAATTCACCTTGATTTTCACCAGTTTATGAAGGCACAGAGAAAATGTTTTAGTTATTTCTAAATTTTTAATCAAAGATGCAATCAAAGGATAAGTTTATGAAAGCATTATCTCACCTCACTTGTTCTAACAATAACACGATACTGATATCGAGTTCCATGACTTGAATCTGCTTCATGTTTTACTAGCGATGTGTGGTGGTCTAGCTTTTCCCGTTTTAGAGAAATAGCAACTGGGCCAAATTTATCATCTATTCCTAAGTAGTTCTGGTGATCTGTACGGAATAATTATAATCAAATCTTTTGCTTCAGTTATTGCACTGCAATTGTCTGTCAACCTCTATGGAAAAACAGCACCCAGGTGATATGCAGTTCATCTTAATCATCAACATCATCAATCATCACCATCATCAATCATCACCATCATCATCATCTTCACCATCATCATTATCAATCACCATAATCATCAATCATCATCATCATTATCACCACCATCAATTACCATCATCATCATCATCATCATCGTCATCACTACCATCATCATCAATCAACAATCATCATCATCATCATCACCATTATCACCCCATCAATTATCATTATCATCATCATCATTACCATCATCATCATCATCAATCAACAATCACCATCATCACCATTTCCATTTAACATCCATATTTTCCCATCTAGGATGGGGTTTTATAATTTTCATACAGTTAAAGCACATTTGTTTCATGACTGCCTTGTTAATGAAAGCACTAATCAACATTTTAATTACAGCCTGATTATTACAAAATAATATAATACCAAAACATTTAAAAACACGTGTGGACGCACACACAAAAACTTGTTTATAATATCAAAAATCTAAAATAATTAAGGTAATTAAAAATAATATCATCAAGGATTTAATATCCTGTCTAATATCTAATTATTTCCAAAAAATATTGATAAGAAATCTGTTGAAGAAAATAGTAAGTGTTTGAGGATACAACAAATTTTTAAACATGTGATTTCAATGTATTTCAACAAAATACAGATTGAAGTTCATTCCTAGTGATGATAAAGGAACTTAGAGTTGCCTGACCGAAATAATTCACAAATTGGATCATTTTTATTAATATGTTAAATATAAATTAAATTAATGTTATTTTTAAAATCACTTTGTTTCATACACGAACTTGTTGCTTTTTATTAGGTGGTGTGTGCTGCCAATTATAAGCAAATATTGGCTTCATCAATTGTTTTTTCTTACTGTGCTAATAGTGCTCCAAATCAGCCATTTTGGTTTGTTTGGATCAAATCTTAATAAAAAGATGATAATATAACAATAATCTTTTATTGCTTTTCATGATACTTACAATGTACATTGAACGTGACAGACAAGAACAATTACATATTAAAAATATTAAATTAATTTTAAAAAAAGTGCGAGCAGCAAAGCTTATTTCTGTTAAAAGTGTTTTCTCCAATTTTATTGGGAAAGTTACTTTGAAAATTTTAGGTAAAATTATTATTCTGCCAGCATTATGGCAAGTAGAACAGGTTCTTTAACTTGAAGCACAGTCAAGCTTAAGCTAGCACAACATTCAGCAACCATAAACTGCTAGTCCCATATTATAGAGGTAATTTGTTTTGAATTAGCAAACTAAAAAACTAGCTTCACGAGCTCATCAAGGGTGCCTTTGATAACCAGACTTTATCAGCTGTTTTTATTTACATTACAACACCAAATGTGTTTTTCCATCTAATGCTGAATGTTCTTTCATTTTTTCTGTAGAACGTACATGCCCATAACACATCCGCATTTAATCAAAATGTTCCCACCGTTTATAGAAAGTCATTTTCAAGCCTAAAGTACATAACATATTAATTTTGTTCTTAAGTGCATTAGTCAGCCATAAATTTTATAAGTATTTACCAAGCAACTGATATCCATTTTTGGACGCTCTGACTGGCTCCCATAACTTGCGATATCCAAGACTATTAGTTGATTTTGAAGCCGAAGTCAGAATGACAGGAAGCGCATGCGCAAAAAAATAGAAAAACGTTTAAACTTTTATTTAAATAAAGTGCATTTTTATCTTAATTTTTGGTAAATACTAAAACAACTATTCCCCTCAGGGTCAGTGACTAACACTAGACATATACCTCGACGCCTTCAGGCCTTTTCGCAAGCAAAATGCACACGTGCAGAGATTTGCACATGCGAACCTATTTGCGCGTGCTATTTGCACATGTATGCTACTTAAACAAAATGTGTCCAACATAAAACACCCAATTTATTCTAGACTGAAACATGTTCTTTATAATTTAATTCATTTTAATACACCACTGTTGAAACTATTTTTATATTTAAAGTAAAATGGATCACATCATGTACTGTATCATTATTGTTTAAAAAAACTAAAAGCTACTGAAAACAAGCCAAATGAAAGTGTGGTTAACTTTCATCAAATTAGCTTGTTTAACCTAGACTCCCTACACATGTACAGCAGATATTTTGCATTTCACGCGTGCAATTAAAAGCACCCGTAATTCAGTTCACACGTGTGCCTACGTGTGCGCGTGCAATTGCACACGTCAAATGAAAAGGCCTGTAACTGAGCTGAGTAAAGTGCAAACTATTTATGGAATACAGGGTTCTAAATTAGCGGTAGCCCGTAGTCCACACACTATAGTTAACAACTACCCCAAAAAGGGGGAGGTGAGAAGTAGTAGATACATATAATTATCAGTGTTCCCACTAGCTCTGAATATCAAGGGTCCTTGGGACCCCCAGTCTGTCAAAACTGGGGGTCTTTCCAAAATTGAGGGGTCCCAAAAGTTAAAACATTTAAAAACACATACATTAGAATTGTAACACAAAAGTGCATTTTAAGAAATTGAAATAACAGTCCTTACGGCCGTGTTGAACCATGAGCAGAAGATCGAACGAAAGACAATGGATTATTTGCCCAACTTATTTTGACACAGAGATTTGACATGCATTTTAGCAATTTCTGTGCGTCCAAGGGACGCAAGTAGCCAGAATTAAGTTATACGTCCTTTTCAAATTTCATGCGTCAAATACGCGTCGCGGCACGTTAATGGGAACCCTAATTATATACAATTTATATATTTAACAATTAAAGAAGTCTAAGCCATGTATTACACTGTGATAAGACACGACGGGCATTTGAGAACACAAGAGAAAGGTAGAAAACACGAGCAGTAGGCGAGTGTTTTCTACATTTCTTGAATGTTATCAAATATCAGAAGTGTTTTATGACAGTAGTGTAATACAAAAATGTTGACAAGAGGCATGCCGGTGGCAAAAAACAACAAAACACGCCTTTTCTATGTTATTAT
>JAOBAY020131393.1:0-15814 GCA_025331085.2 Zoanthus sociatus | reverse complement strand
CTACTACTACTACTACTACTACTACTACTACTACTACTACTACTACTACTACTACTACTACTACTACTATTACTTCTTTTACTACTACTAGCATTCTTTACTCGTGAACTCATTACTCCTTAAATCTACCAATAAAAAAAGTAATCCTGGATGTTAGCAGTCATAAACTGCAGTTTTGGCCGTTTGTGGCCTCGTCAGCATGGCATAGCTTACAAACCGGTTCGGTTCCTTACTTGATGCTGTTACAAATAGTGAAAACGTATTAATTATAAACGCGTTTTGTATTGAGTATATTTTTGTTTTCTGGAAGAGTTATGAGTGGCTTGTTGGGAAGAAATAAGTTTCAGATGTATGCTCACCAAAATTAATAATCTCAGGTCATATTATTAATCTAATCTCCTCTTAATGTTACTTTCAGCAAGGGCTGGTGATGCTACAAGAGTTTGTTAAGGACATCGGTGAAGTTCTTGAAGAGGTAACATGCTTCAATATTATTGTGTTCAGATTGCTCCCTCTTTATTTGTTTCATGTGATTATGCACAAGCTTTTTATTTCTCCTTACTGATAATTCTTCATGTAAATTAGTCAATTAGACAACTCAAGGACAGAAAAGCTCTTTAGACTTGTACTTAAGCCGATTATGAACAATTCAATGTGTGTTGTCTTGTACTTACGAAACAAGTGTTTTATCTATACTTTACTACGAGCTTGTTCGCAAGCCAGTACCAAAGGCCATTTTTGACATCCTGTGCAATTCATACTATAATTAACTTTTAAAAAAAAACAGGAAAACTGTTTTGTTTCTGCTAAAAATTAAACTAAAAGCTGGATATTTAAGTGGGTCAATATTTATATTAATTAAGGTCGTTTCTTGTTTTTGTTAGGCGTTGCAGCAGAGCTCAAAGGTAAGGGTTCCTATCCTTGCTACTTTACCACTGGTCAGGTTATGTTCAGAGTCTTAACCCTTATCCTGCTAAAGACAATTTCATATAAATTAAAATTCTCCTAACTTTTGAACCAATTGATGAAACCTTATTAAATGACCATTCATTTTCTTTGTCTTCGTAAGCATAATCTAGAAATGTCTATGGTTTTGACTAATTCTGAGGTTTTTATTTTCTTGCGAAAATTAGTGATTTTGGCTTTTAAAAAATGTAGCAGGAAAAGGGTTAATAAGAAGGTGGAGTCGGTGCCCTTATTTCGAAAATCTTATACAGCTTCGTCAGGGAAAATGCTCAAATTCTATTTTCTATTTTAAGTGCCTATGAAGCGAAAACAGTTTTTTGTTATCTGAAAGATCGTGATAAGAAAGACAAACAGGCAAAATTTCAGGTAAACTGTAGAGATGCTACGCGTTTGGGAAGCTTCGAGTTCTGTGGCTAGCCATTAAAATGCAAATTAGCAAACGTCGCGTGTCATTTTCTTTGCTTCAGTACATAAAATATGTGAGACATTAAATAAAAAAGCAAACGTATTCAAATCCGCTGCGCGCCGTATTTTCAACTCTCATCTCAGTGTTTGGAAACGTGATGAACACTGTCTCTCCTGTTTATATTTGAAATTGGAGAAGTTTCCTCAGTCTTTGTTCACAGCCGCGTTCTAGAAGGAACTGGTAATAACCGCGATTGACGTGAGTGTCATCCCTAATTTAAGACAGCTGTCTAAACAATTTTGGCGAATACTGTAAATTTATAAAACGAAAAGCTATGAGTCGATGCTTTGTATTGCAAATTACGTCACATGCGGTTAATGCCAGTACCCTTGAGGACGTAGCCATTAACCAAAGTACTGTGAAGAAAATAAGAGGTGACCAAGTTAAAAACGTTTTGCAAAAGTGCCTAAAATTGTATGATAAAATAGTTTGTACTTTCATTTGAGTGTATCCCCACTGAATAATTTTAGAGAACTTGCTGGTAGACATTTCTTAGTGTACAGCCACTTTGTCAGTTTAACACTCTTGCTTGGTAATTAACTACTATTGATAATAAAACTAAGATTAATGATTATGATGGTTTTAATAATGATGATGACTGATGGTTGTTAAGGATGATAATAATGATGATGATGATCGATTGTTGATGATGATGATGGTGATGACAATGATGTTGATGATGGTAATAGTGATGATGATGGTGATAGTGATGATGATGATGATTATAATAATGATGATGATGGTGATATTTGTGATGATGGTGATTGTGATGGTAATGGTGATGATCAAACCAGACCAGAGAGATGTGGAAAACCTAAAAGTCAAACCAGGGGCTTGGAAGGTAGTAATCATACCAGCTGGGAGTCAGACCTGGGACTTTGTCGTTCGAAAGAAGACATCAGGCCATAAGATTTCACGGTAACGATCGTTACCGGTAACTTCTTGTTACCGTGCTGGAGAAAACACGAAACTGAAATTCTGGTTCCCCAAGAAAATTACAATGTAGAAGAAACACAAAGGCTGAACTGCCAGAATAAACGATAGATTGCATTATTCGGCTTTTTTGCTTATCTTAAAACACCATACACTAGGCAAGGTCCATAAATCGCTCTCTTTACTCTCCGCCATCTTGTTTCTATCCTATAATGCACTTCCCGAGAGGAAGTTTGCAAAGGAACCTTTGGTGTCTTCCAGAGTTCTTTCATTTTAATAATGGGTTCCCATCAGTAGCTTTGTGGAACCCAAGAAGTACTATCGATGGTTTCCCATGAATCAAAGACATGCAACCCCAAAAGAGTTTCCCATAAAATCTGAAACTCTAAGGGCTGGGAAGAAATCTTACCATCTGGGAGTCAAACCAAAGACTTCATGGTTGCAGGGAAGAAATCTTACGAACTATAACGCAAACACAACCCTCCTAAACTCTACAGAAACAGGAAGTAAAGTCTGGTTTCATGGGTCGTCAAGCTCATTATAGATTTCGCTTTAGTTTTGTGATGATTGTAGTTGTTAGAAAGAAAGTGCACCCCAAGTTGCATGCTTAGAAAAATTCTGAGTCACTCACGGGAATCGAACCCGCAACCTCTAATTACTGCTCAAATGCTCCATGCACTGAACTGCAGATACTCACATGGGGACCCGAGTTACTGGGTACGTTCTTAACAGTAATTTGAGGAATAGAATAATATAACAATGTATGACTATGAGACATGTTGAGCGAGCTGATGTGAGGCAAATGTCCAGCCTTGAATAGACAAGAACTTAACCAGTGACTTGGTTTCCCATGAGTCTCTTTTGCTCAGTGGGTAGAGCATTTGACCGGTAATCAAAGGGTTGTGGGTTCAGTTCCGGTCAGTGACACAATCTGTTCTGAGCATGTAACTTGAGTAGTACTATCATCTAATTTTATACCAAGCTGCAAACATCCATATAGAACTGTAATTATTGCCTCGTTATACAGCTTTCTTTGTTGAAGAATTCTTTATTTGTGTCACTGCAGGCAGTTTCACCCATCAGCAGTGGAGTGCTAAGTAACAACAATGTCCTAAACACACTGAGCCGTCATTATTTTCTGTTTTTGGGCAAACTGTCTTGTTCCAAGAACGGATCACGGCTTCTGGAAAGAGAAGGAATTTACCAGTAGTAAGTAAATATTTGGTCTTTTTTGCCTGGGCGACAGCAAACGTATCGCTGGAACTCACGCTCGTCAGAACACAATCTAGCACACGTTACAAGTAAAGAAATGGCAATCCGCTGAATAACACCTTTTAGCATAAACCAGCATCAAATGTGCTTAATCATAGAGCTGTTTTACTTTGGAACGTAACTTCAAAAGAAACGTTGAGTTGTAAATTTCGGATGAAATCAACTTTCATTTCGGAATACGTGGCACAGTTGTTGATATTTCGCCTTACTAAAAATTATCCTAAAGGTTTTAGAGGTGAGATCTACTTAAACAAATGATTTTAGTACGTTAAGAACGATAATCACATATCTGTATAGAATTGAAATAATTACGAAAGAGAAAAAAAATGAATTCGCGATCCTTGTGATAAAAATGCTTTTTATTTTCAAAGAAACAATACGGTGTAACATTGTAATCATTTTTTTTTAATTTTAGCACGAGTCTTCCTGTCATTTTGACTTCTGCCTCAAAAGCCAATCAGAGCGCGCAAAAATGGATATTGGTTGCTTTCGTAAATACTAATAGTGAATAACATTATCTGTTGCCTTTTGCAGTCTGCTCGAGCTTTGCTCTGTCACTGGAAGAGACAGTCTGCTGAAACTCATGGTTGCTAGTTTGGACTACAAGTATGGTGGAATAACCAGGATAATTCTCTCGAAAGTGCTTACTGCGTCTAGTCTTGTAAGTCAGAGTAATAATACAGTATACTATTTTAATGTTATTATAGAATGATTCGTAGATAAATAATACAAATTGGGATAAAAGCGTAATGGAAACTGAAGTAAATGAAAGTATTATTATAGTAATCGTTTTGTTTTTCAGGGGACCATCCAGAAACCAGAGATAAGCGTCTGTTCCATGGGCCACTTGACTTTTAAAGTATTTAGCTTATACAGGCACATACACAAAAAAATCATGGTTTTTATTATACGTTTGTTTCCTTTGTTTTTCTATTTTTTTTTTTCAGTTACGTTTTAAATATCTGCTGCTCTCTATTTATGTTGTTTGACCCAGTATGGTTGAAAAAGTCTCTCGATAAGAGTACTTATTTTTTTTTCTTTGTGGTTTTAATGCAGCACACTAGACTCTATGCTACGAGTCACATGCGAGTCTTGCTGAGGGCAAAGGTTGCATTCTTCAACAACTGGGGAATAGAGTTTCTTACCACACAGGTGAGTAAGTGATACGCAGAAACAGAAAGAACGGCAAGCTGAATTTGTATCAATTTTCGTCGGTTAAAAGTCGCTTCAAAATTGAGCGCACAGTGGTCGGGTTTTTGTGGTCTTTTTATCTGAATATTTTTTTGGAGGAATACTTTTTTACAATTTTTGCCTTAGTGCCATGGATGCATTTCCAAATTTTTGTTATAGATTTACAATAAAAAGGAATTTCTGATTATTTAAAGTTTTTGTAAAACAAGTTTGTTCTGTAATTGTTCGTCCGTTAGGTACTAACACTTCCGGTTTTGTAATAATGTTAGCTGTTCGCCTCTCAGCATTTTACAGCCCAGTCAAAATGTTTTTTGGAGTAGGCGACAACATGACTTGATTAGTAGGCAGAAAAGGCTGGAGGCCTTTAGACCTTTTAGGCATAGTACGATCTTCTCCATGTGATCGTTTGGACGCTATCTTAGTTGTATCTGCAAGATTATTGATTGCTCACCATCAAAGCGACTCATTTTCTTACGGTTATGCTCAGTGTGCCTTGGCCCCAGTAATTCCCGCCGCTTAGTGTGAAAAGCAAGTTCCCGTTCTTTTGTGGCTTTCTCAATACACAAGAAGTAACGGTTTCTGTTCTTTTTTACTTTTCGTTTCAACTAGTAGAGATCTCATCTTTGTTTTCAATCAATTTTAGTGGAAAGTAGGTGGCAGATATTTTGTTGTAGGCGGCGAAATCGCCGGCTGCCGGCGCATTTTCATTGGGCTAATTTTATAAGTTTTGTTTAAAAAAACCTCAATATCTATTTATGAACTGCATTTATAGAACTAAAGTCTTGTCACTATTTTTGCTTCACACGCGTTTTCAATTTTTAGACTCGGCCTCGGGTTTCCTTTATCATTTTCCATTCGCTCCCTGACGTTGTACGGTAGTGAAGTAAATTGTAAACAATTACGTCAGGAAGGATTCTAAAGAATCAACCACAAGACATTTTTCCTTATCTAAATACTCTAAATCAACTCTCTTTGCACTTCTGTGTACAATAGGGACCTTAACTCTTTCAGTCCCAGTTGTAGTGTTAAATTCTCCCAACTTGAGCTGATACTCTTCATTGAACAAGTTTGAGAGAATTTTACTTTTTATGTTCAAGAGTTTGGTTTGTTTGACCAATTCTCATTTTCTCATGACCAAATTCCTTATTTTGTATGTGTTATGTAAGGAGAAGTTGGGTGTTGATAACTGACTTGGACTGAAAGATTTAAGCAACGAGGACGGGAATGCAAAAGACGAATGCTCAGAAAATCACATTTCTGGTTCGCTCTTTACTTCTTTGTGCGGCTTATTAAAGTTTTTTTTTTTTCCTTAAACTCTCGTTGCAGAAAACAATTAAATGTTTCTCCGTGAAGCTAAACTAGTACTGAGAAAGTTTTTGTTATTCCATCCTTGTAGTCTCGAGATCTCTCTACAAAGGTCTTTTCACATTTTAGTTTTAGCAACAACTACGTGTAAGTGCTCAGCTCGATACATTCCATCGTGTAGTTATTGTATTTACTATTGTTCTTAACCGTCGGCGTCCCCATCGCGGTCCTCATTGCTTAGAGTCCCTAATTTAAGCACAAACGCGTCATAGTTGTGTTTTTAACGGTTTTGTTTTCAGCTCTATGACACAGACATGCAAGTCGCCTCTGAAGCGGCGGATATCCTGGATGAAGCCTGTGATGATGAAGTGAGTTAATCTTCTAATTATGTTGTAGGTGCAGGCCCGTACACTGGGAGGGGGTGTAGGGGGTGCGCACGCACCTCCCTCCCTCCCCAACGGCCGTAAAGTTCCACAAAGTCCATTTGATTATAAAAGTAATGAATAAAACAGATATAGTTTACGATGGAAAATGATGATCAAAGCAATTTTAGAAGCACTTTATTTATCTGTAAAATAATATTAATCATAATAATATTAATACGCAAAGTTATTTTTACACAAAACTTTATTATTTTTATGCTGAAGTTGTGATAAAGTGACGTCATATCTGGGGATCGGTCCCAAAAGATATTGTTCACACTCTCCAGCAAAATTCCTGCGTACGGGCCTGAGGTGTTAGAGGAAAAAGTAATTTTAGACTTGTTTTTTTAAATTTACCTAAATGTGCTTGGATTATAGATGAATCGTTGCATTTTCAATTCTTTTTTAAAAATATGAGAAATGAACCTTATTACCTTTCCTCGCATTTGCTTTACATGAGATAAAAAGGGAAAGAGGAATAGGGATCTTTAGTGATATCGTTCTTGCTTGATGTGCTGAAATTGTTGTCTTGCTAGTACTTGATCTTGCTTGTACCTTTAATTTTCAGCTCGAAAGTGCAGGGTTTTCCTTTTCAAATGAAGTAGCAGTAGATGAATTTTGAACAAGCGGAGAAGTTGGACGTGGTAGCGCAATCCGTTCCACATTTATTATCAACACTTGTATTCTTGTCAGCAAGGATGTTTTAGTAATAATAACAGTTGACGGCAACGAAGCGATTCACAGACGGCGAAAATCGCCGGTCGCCGGCCGAAAAGGAAAACCCTGAAGTGTGATAAATTGTTGACGATGAAGGTCTAATGAAATATGTTTGCCATTTTGATGGTGATGACGATTATGGTGGTGGTGATGATGATGATAGTGGTTATATTGAAATGATGTTGACGGTGATAATTATGATGTTGATGATAACAATGATGTTGACGATGACGATGATGTTGATGTAGACGATGATGATGATGGTGATGTAGACGATGATCATGTATATGATGATGATGATGATGTTGACTATGATGATAATGATGATGATAACGATGATGATGATGATGCTGATGTTGACGATGATAACGATGACGATGATGAGTTTGATGATGATGTTGTCACGATGATGTCGATGTCACGAGACGTAAGTGATAATGATATTGATGATGATTGTGATAATGATGTTGATGTTGATGCTGATGTTGATGATTGATTGAAGATCAAATGAAATGAAAACTAAGAAAAATACATTAAGTTAAATTGACTCCAGCATACTAATGTCATTTGACTATAGGCAAACCTACAATACCTTGTTCAGTTGAGACCAGTACTGCTTCATCTTGGAGAAAAAGGAGCTCGCTTATTGACTAGGTAATGTCAAGTTGTCGAGTGTTTGTAAGATGCAAACCGCTACCTTATGTTGTTCTGTCATGTTTTTCAATGCATCATTAGTTAATAGTTTTTAGTTTGTCTAAGGGTAGTACTACACCTAATTTGCACAGCTCATGACCAACGCTGAAGATAATAGGGGGCTAACAACAAGAACGATATGAAAGTGAACATCGAAGAGCACTCGCCCCATAGGCGGATGTTATTAGCATATGTGCGACAGTTTACTGAAGCACTGCATATTGAAAGTGTTTTGTAAAATAAACTTCTCATGAAAATGTGAGAGCAATAAGCTAAAGATTGTTTCTGTGATCCAATGGAGGCTTTAGAGAGAATGTATGACTCATGAACAGTGTTACACGATCCAACTTTTAACGCGACTTGTCGCGCAACGATGTTGCATTAAAAGTTGAATGTCGTGTAACATGGATCCGACTTTTTGTGCAATATTTGAACGAATTTTGAGAAAGTTGGTTCGTATAACATGTCATGCTAACTTTTAACGCAACATCGTTGCGCGAAAAGTTGCGTTTAAAGTCGAATCGTGTAACACCATCTTTAACACTCTTTTGTTCCCCAGCAGTTTTGAGTATTTTGAAAGCGCAATATCTTTTTAGAAACTGCTTGCATAGAGGCAAAAGTGGAATCATAGCAATCATCAGTTGTCATAATTTGTGTAATGTGAATAAAACCTTTTTTTCGTAATTAGCAGTTATCATTGATTGTTTATACTTTCCCAATGTGAGGTTAATCGATAGCATTGTCGATTGACCAATTCGCTTGATGCCTAAAACATTAACTTAAAAAGATGTTCTTTTATTTGTAATATTAATTTTTGAAGGTCCATCAAATTCCAGGTTTGTCTCAGTTGAAAAAGGTTTCAGCTACCTGTCTGACATTGGTTATCTCACCCCACTGCTAGATCAATGGCGAACGGTGAGTGACTCGGAGATTAAGATTGTCATTGCTAAATTTTCCCATTTACAGGCTTTTTGTCTCTGTACGTATTTTGCTTGAGATTTTTCTTCTTATTGTCAATTTCCTCACTTGTTACACACTCACGTGAGTACTGAATACAGGCTCTAAAGTGCGTTTTGATTGGTCAACAAGTTTGTTACAAACTCACGTGAGTACTGAGTACAGGCTCTAGAGTGCTTTTTGATTGGTTAACAAGTTTGTTACACACTCACGTGAATACTGAATACAGGCTCTAGAGTGCGTTTTGATTGGTTAACAAGTTTGTTACACACTCACGTGAGTACTGAATACAGGCTCTAGAGTGCGTTTTGATTGGTTAACAAGTTTGTTACACACTCGTGAGTACTGAGTACAGGCTCTAGAGTGCGTTTTGATTGGTTATCAAGTTTGTTTTCATAACGTTATGAAGCATGAAAATGACGTGAGCGATATGATCGGCTGTCTTGATCCAAGTTGTGAGAATTTACAGTTTTATGAAAAAAATTAAACTATACATTTGCGTTTCCTATATGGTCCTTCTCTTCTTTTTATCAGAAAATAATAATTTTATAAAAGAAATAAAACGTGTTATTTCATAGATATGAGTGTTTTACTTTGAAATACGCCACTCGTAGATTTTGTATGAAATTACATCCGGGATACGAGTGACATATTTTTCATATCCTCATCAGTGAAGATATCGCTGACGTTTTTCCCGTCTTTTTTGTCTACTTTTTTTTTTGTTTTTGAAACACTCATCTATGTAACAAAAAGAAAATTATACATTGGCTTGAACATATGAAGGTTATCTTCTCGTGGAAAAAAGATGTTAATCGTTCGCTGCGCTTACTCGTGAAACATTTTTAAACTTCATCTGTTTGCTCCACCGTGTAATATCCTCTATTTCTTTGTGCTTTCATAGCCTAGTGAAAACCGAGCCAAGCTTTGAGAATTTTCGAGCAGGTAAAAACTCGAGACATACTGCTTTGCTCTCGAATTCTCCCAAATGTTCGCTTCAGTTTTCACCAGGCGAGGAGAACATGTTTTATCTTCTTAAGTGAAATATCATGTAGTTGAACTTGAATCCTTGAAACTGTTTTCCTAGATCTATGAACTTTGAAATCTCACGGAACAGCACAACAAGAACAACGAAACTGCTACTTGAGTTACAAAAATTGTGTTGGACATACCAACAGGGGCAGACCTAAATACTCTATCAGTGTAAGATTGACTCGTGCCGTATATCTGCGGGGCGTATACCAGAGCAACAGATAACTTGAAGGATCTGGTAATGACGGAACGACGATTGTGCAACAAATTTGTGTAGCTGCTTGTTAAAAGATAACTTAATTGAACCTTCTCTCGAGAGTAAACGTTTTTGTCTTTGCTTCACAGCAATTTTTATCTCAAGTGACATGGGAAACAAACAAGCACACAAAATTGAAAAATTAAAGAGAAGTTAAGACAGGGGATCCAGGAATTTTGAAAGGGAAGGGGGGCTGGCCCACCTTCGAAATTATAGACCCCATCCCCAACTTCCCTCAAAAACGAAACTTTCCATAAACACCTTCAACGGCTGCTACGATACATATTGTTTACATTTACAACAAACATTTTAATCAACACTTCGGGATCAAAATACAATATCTGCCTAAACTGAGTGAAAACGAAAAGTATTCATGATTACAGTGTAAGTTTATTGAAATGAGTTATAAAAATTAGCGCGCCAAAGAAGGGGAAGCCCAGCCCCATAGCCCTTTCCCCTCCCACCCTAAGTCCACCACTGTATAACATTCATCAGTAATTATGGAAAATCTTAGGAAGTTACTAGCAGACGGAATATATGAGTATTTCTGTCAATAGTAAGAAGATCCATTATTCTCAGTGTGTCAAAATTTGACACACACTTTATTGCCTAATGTTTTCTCTCTAGACGTACCTGAAGTGCTATGTGAAGTGGGCGGAAGAAATTTTAGCTGAGGCCCTGACTACGTACGCCAAGCCAGTAGAAGAAGGAACGTACATTAGGCGGACCAATAAGAAGTAAGTTAACGTCAGGCGGACCAGTAAGAAGTAAGTTGACATCAGGGGGACCAATAAGAAGTAAGTTAACATAAGGCGGACAAATTAAAGGTAGTTAAGATCAGGCCGACCAATAAGAAGTAAGCTGTTATTAGTTATAGTAATAGCTTTCGCTAAATACCAACGAGCAAGACATAAGCATGAGGACAAAATAAATGAGCTGTACAAGTACTAGAAACTGGCGCTTTCATTTTACTGTTCGAAAAAAAACTCAAACTGAAATATCTTAACTTATACTTGTGAAAACCAAGTATAAAATCAAAACCAAGTATAAAATCAAGTATAAAATCAAAACCAAGTATTAAAATTTTAGTCTATGCATATGCTACTGAAGGACAACATCCACAGATCATTGTAACATGTGTACGACTGGAAACGTGCTTGGTAGTATCAGTTGAAAGAGATATTTTGAGAATGTGGTGTGAAGTTGGCTGATAGAATAAACACAAGAGAGTTGATGGAAAGATTAGGACTAAAGGATATAATTGTTGAAACTGTTAGCCAAAGAAGTTTGACATGATTGGATCATGTATTGATAAAGGGTGATGACGAGTGTGTGAAACAGGCAAGGAATTTTGAGATTGAACGCAGAAGACCGAAGTTGAGTTGGGAGGGAATGATGGAGAGGTAGTGTCGTCAAGTTGGTCTGAACTTTGAGGATGCAAATGACCGAGTGATGTGGAAAAGTTGCACCAAGTCATGGAAGGAAAGTCAGTAACCCCTTGAAAAAGGGGAATATCCTGACTTAATAAAACGATAATGATGATGATACAAAATTACCTTTGCCTTGTTTCCAGCCTGAGTGAACTTCTTCGTGGCAAGGTGGTAAGATCCTTGTTGCATGCAGCACTCTGCTATTTTTTCCAAAAGTTTGATACGATATTCTGGTTGCTCAGTGTCCTTGGGCAGGGTCATCTTCTCTGCTAAAGATTCTGTAATGGTCACATTATGTGCCATACACACTTCCATGGCTTCTGAAAACTGAAATGGGAAAAGGGTACTTTAGCATCTCAGGGTCAACTGTTTTTTTATCAGTGCAGTTGTTAAGACGCGTAATGTTTTAGAGTATGAATTATATAAAATAATTTGGATAGTATACATACGTGTGTTTTGATTTGTCTGCATTTGTGTTTTTATAGCGCTATGAAACACGAAAATGAGGTGAGCAATATGGGTGGCTGTCTCCAATCTGTGAGAATTTACACATTCATAGGCGTTTCGTATATCGTCTTCCTCTTAGTTAAGTCGGAAACTAATAACTTTTTAAAAGAAATAACACATGTTCTCCGTGCCTTTATAGCCTCGTGAAACCCTTTGTGAGAACTCTCGAGGAGGTGAAAACCTTTGATTAAATATTTTATTTCTTAAAAATAAAACACTATACAATATTTAAGTTATTTGCATTTGTTCAGGCAAACATCTTTGGTAATATAGACCTTTGTATGACCGCTAAACGTATAGTAACAACAGTTACTGTAACTAAGATAATTTGGATAGTACGTGCGTTTTGATTGGTCAACAAGTGTGTTTTCATAGCGCTATGAAGCACGAAAATGATGTGAGCAATATGATTGGCTATCTGTAGATAATTTGGATAGTACGTACGTTTTGATTGGTCAACCAGTGTGTTTTCACAGCGCTATGAAGCACGAAAATGACGTGAGCAATATGGTTGGCTGTCGTCAAGTTGTGAGAATTTACAGTTTGATGCATGAAATTGAAGTACACATACGCATGCACTTCTTATATCGTCTTTTCGTTTGTTACGCGAAAAATAAGTTTGTAAAAGAAATAAAACACGTTTACCGTGTATTCATAGCCTGGTGAAAACCTTGACAAAGTTTGTGAGAAATCTCGAGCTGGTGAAAACCCTCAACTGCGCTTTGGGTCTTCACTGATCTTCTCTTGAATTCTCCCAACGTTCGAATTATACAGACGGTCATTTTGCTCTAGTTTTTCTATTGAGCACCCTAACAACATTTGTACAAAATCTATTTTAGTACATGTAGAAATAATATCCAAATAACGACAGCGAACTACTAACTGCTCCTTTTTTTGAATGAAAAACCGAATCTATGCCGTGGGTGGGAATCGATCCCGGGTTTTTTTCCCCTGGTTACTATTCAGGTGTGCTATCCAGTTCACCATTTTAACAGCCCTGCTCCAGCTGGCAACAGAGCGATCGATGAGGTTACTAATTAGCCTGACATTTTTACATATATATTTATATCTTCATTTAACATTTACGGTTGGTAGTACATTTGTTGTCGTTACAATGGCTTACTTTCTTTCCTGCCACTAGTAACTCTACAGCTTTGTCATACTGGCCATGTTCCATGAAAAAGTCAGCACATTTCTCCAACATTGCTGGATCAGTCTCCTCGTCTAGATCTTCGGCAATGACTTGTAAGGCAGCAAACTGCTCGGTACTAAAGCACAGGTCCAATGCTTTGGAAATGTTGCCACCCTACAAGCAATAATACAACTTTTATAACTATCTAACTCATTATACTCTCAGGGTTTTCAATAAGAATGAAATGAGGTGAATTTGAAATTTGAGGCGGCTCAACTGCATTTTTTTTCTTGTTTTTGGCAAGACTACCGTATAATCAGAGGAAATTCGCACTGGCGATTTTATTGAAAACCCTGTACTTTACGTGCGCAATAGATACAATGATACAACTTCTATAACTATCTAAAACATTATACTCTACTTGCCCCCAAAATACAATAATACAACTTCTATAAGTAACTAAAACATGTTAATATATACCACGCGGTAACCTCCTTAGATGACAACTTAAATTTGATTGGTTCGCTATCTCGGGAGAATGCACAATCCAATCGGCATAATGTTTGTGTCGAAATGGCGGTGGAAAAATCCCCCTTTGCGACCATCACGCGGACGATGAAATTTTTCAAATACAGATAAATGTAATTCCAGAAAATATTAAGAAAGCAACAAAATGCGAACTGCGTGTTTTTCATGTTAATCTGGGTGAATTCACATTTTAAATGCGTTCAACAAGTTGTTTGTTTGTTTATTAATTCTTTATTAACTCTTTTTAGAGTGGCTTCACAACAAAAGGAATTTAAATCTAACGTATAGAAGACAACTGTCTTCCAGTGCCATTCAGTTTCAGACAGTCTCCATTTAAAAAGGTCTTAAAGTCACTATTACAGCACTTTTTCAAACTGTATTTTCAACTTTCATTTCAAGTGAATTTTGTCTTCGATACCATTACCTCATGCGGTGTATACTTTAGCAGTTGTTATTAACTTTTTTTCCCATTATTCTTAATGTCATAGTAAAGAAACATTTGTTTTTGACACGGAACTCTTTAAATACTCCCTTTATGCTGCACTTCATTGTGTGAACTGATTTGATTTTTTTGAATTAATATTCAGGCTTGAAGTGTAGCATGAAAACGAGTCGCTAATTTTGGTACGCGTATAACTTAAAAAGTTTGTGAGAAAATAACATTCAAAATTCGTAAAATTTGTCAGGTTTTTCTTAAGGTTACCTCCTGAATAGCGGCCTTTAGAATATTCATCACCTCAACTTCTGAGAATATTTTTTATGAAAGTATATTCGGGTTCGATTCCCGCCAAGGGCTTAAAAATTGTTTTCTCTTATTTCATAGAATATTTGTTAATTATACAGTTTTCTACTCTACTGAACAACGGGGAGTATCTGTTCCACTTTCAACTAATGCAAAATATACTTCATACAAAATAATTATATTACGCGCAAGATGTAAACCAATTCTCTAAACGAATCAAAGAATCGAGCCTAAATAGGAAAACTAAAAAAGAAGAAGTTTCCGTGGAGTGGTAAACATTGCGGAGCGAGACACTTTAGATAAAAACCGTCTTTGTCTTACAAAATTTTATGCAAAATGTGAAAGTCCCAGCTATAACGGAGTATCTGTCAGTGAAAACCGAAACCAATCGGATATTAGTTTACTCTCCTAGCCGGACTGAAAGACCGGACGCCTTACCTTGTGATAGAGCATTACAGCTTTGTCTTGCATGTTGGGCTGGTTTTCATAGTACCTAGAAGAGAAAGAAAACAGAGAAAATGTCTCTTTTTTTTCAACTAACATATCTGTTTTACAATCGACTAATATTAATATTTTTTATATTGTTTTACCGTCGCCTGGTCAGTCTAGTTGGTAAGGCACTAGCCTAACCTACAGGAGGCTTGGGTTAGATTTACAAAACCGAAAAGGTGCTGCCTTTGTTTTTATATCTGCAAATGGTTAGACTTTTGCATCTTCTTGTAGATAAGGAAGTTGAACCGTAGGCCCTCAAAGACATCTGTGTTTATATGTGTGCCTGTCATGTAAAACGTCTCCGTCCATTTTTGAGTGGTAATGATGGTGTCCCCAAATAGTGGGACTTTGGCCAGCTAGAAATGACTTGACACCTAAATAAAGTCATCATTATCACATTCTTTACAGTCTTATTTATGCTTTCCCTACGAAGATGGTCAAACTTTTCAACCTAGAGTTGATTTTAAACCACGTGCTTCCCTTACTCTTTATATTTTTCTCTAAACTAAACTATTCAACAACTGTTTTCCCTAACTTACTAAACAAATCATGAATCACACCTTTCCCGTCCTCCAAATCATGTATAGTTTGTTAAATATAATCGTGGGTAAATACCAGCAAGAATATACCACCTTCAATATATACCCTACACTAGAGGATTTGTATTATTGCTGCGACGCAGGAGCAGCGAAACTAATCTACTTGTCCTTGCAATCCCGAGCATGCGCGGTACGATTATATGCTGTGAAAAATTTGGTGTCTTGCGCTCGAGCCTC
>JAOBAY020131326.1:0-15815 GCA_025331085.2 Zoanthus sociatus | reverse complement strand
AATCAAGTGTTTTTGGTCTTAATTATATTAAATTCTTTTAGGTCACTCCATTTTTCTTTCAGAATGTCAGACCATGCAATCACCTTAAAACACCCAAATTAAATTTTGTGAATGGAGAAGCAGTACATGAATGCAGTACGAGCTAGCTTTGTGTTGTAATGATTTAGATGAAGTAGGAATGTTATTCTCAACACTGAGGGCGAGCTACGCTTTCCTACCAATGAACTTGTCATTTCTTCTTTCTTTGTTCTTTTCTGGCTTTGAGCAAGTCATTCAATCGAGATTTTTAGTCAGGAAAGAAATCAGTACAGGCGGTAAGAGTATTTGTTTAGCATTGAATTTAAACATTTACATCAATTGTACCTAAGTTTGAAAGAGACAAATGTAACGTTCAGTTTTAATATTTTCATTTTGAGTGCATACTTTATTATTTGTATCAGATATTATAAGTTAAT
Organism: Zoanthus sociatus; assembly: GCA_025331085.2. NCBI lineage: Eukaryota > Metazoa > Cnidaria > Anthozoa > Zoantharia > Zoanthidae > Zoanthus > Zoanthus sociatus. The sequence continues at coordinate 15,360 of JAOBAY020131326.1, read as the reverse complement.
TTCAATTTACTGCACTTGCTTTACATGCGATAACGTTTTTCTTATAAAAAAGCGTGCAGTCATTAATGCAAGCGGGATGTTTAGTCAGGAAAGGTATATACAGGCGGTAAGGAATATTTGTTTATATTCCGAGTTCAAAGATATTTATATCAGTTGTACGTACTTAGGTTTGAAAACGACATATTGATTTTCTTGTTTTTCACTTTGTGTACGGCGTATGTATATACAAGCTCTTTTTTATAAGAACCAGTAAAATTTACCGAGGCTCATTGTTCTAAATTTTTTGGCTGCTTCAGACTCAATTTGTTCTTAATTTGTTCTTATTTTTGTGAGCGGTTTGAAGCAAGATTCAGTAAAGTTTGAACTAGAAAAAATAGAAACATTTTCACTTTTTTTCAGCCTCAGTCTGAGCTTGTTCTTAAGTTGTTCTTAATTTTCGCGGACCAGTCCAAGCCTCATTGTTCTTATAAAGTTGTTCTTATAAAAAAAAGCGTGTATTTGTTGCCTTTATGCACTGACAAGGTTTTTTCTTTTGCAAACTTAATTCATATTATTACAAACAAAAAGAGGTTTAATGTATCTATATACATTTACCATCTGTCTGTCCATAGATCTTGCCAAGAACTTATTTCCTTTTTTCTTCTTTCTGTACATTATACTTATTGTCTCAATTTGCTGTTCCGTTGCTTTACATGTAATACAGTTATTCAGACAAATGAGAAACGAGTTCAATTTCTCACACTTTTTAATTTAGATGTGCAAATTCCATCTTCAGTGTGTCATTGCATTGCAGGCTAGCTTAGCCTATAATTACAAGCCTCTTCGATTTCCTAGTTTTTGAATCAGAGATAGCGCTTGTTAATTTATTTTATACCACTTACGACGACATTATACATTTTATTAGAGTTTAGAGTTAATTTTTGCCAATAAAATCAAAAGTGCCTTTTTTAACTTGACAACAATATCTTATTAGATTTTAAAGTTTAGAGTTCGTTTTTACCAATAAAGTAATTTTATATATTCTGTATGCGACGATATTATAGTTTTATTCGAAGAAAGTTTAATCAATAATAACAGCTAAGCTTCCACTGAGCGCGTGCTAATTGAATTGTATATGCGCCGAATACAGGCCTTTTCCCAAAGTGTCTTTGCCCGTCCTTGGAATTACGGGGCTGGTGTTTTTTAGACATACGTTAAAAAAACTAATTTTACGGTGCAGTTTGTGTTCAGTTAACAAAACATTGGTAATTAAATCTTTTGTACTTTTTACTTTGTTTTGTCTCTTAGATCACTCTTTATCGGGAGGATCGATTGTTTGTAGTCACAAAGTCAAAAGAGTTTCCGAAAAGCGACACCTGTTCATTCAATTTCATTGAGTTTCTATATCGTTCATGCTCTATGTATATTACAGTGGCGGAATCTATTTTTGTGTTACCATGCAGTCAGTTATTTGTTGTTTTATAAAACACAAGTTAAAAAGAAAAACAAAAAGGTGCCCTTCCTATTCAACTGTCTTTAGCGGTTCAGTTTTTAAGTTTGAAGATAACCCTTCAATATAATACAAAGCCTTTGAATGTGCATGCCTTCCTAAGCCAACCGGTTGGCAATAACTTCATTTTGCAAACCTTAAACGCGATACCTACAGTTTTTCTGCATGCCTTGGATAGAGTTAATCATTGAAATTTAGCAGCTATGTTCATTTTCAATGCATTTAATATATTGTTTTGAATGCACCTAATATTTACCAATATGAGCCGCTCGACATTTTGAGGTATCCACATTGTCTAAACTATTGTGGATAGTTTTAATGAAAAACAAATAATTTTCCCACAGCTATGTTTTCCACCAGCAAGAACTTAAACCTTACTAAACCGATATCAAACTGATTTACCCCGTTTGTGGTTATTGTGTTTTAAAAGTTGAATTCAACTTAATGAATTCCATAAAATTACTCCCGGCGACTAGACGTTTTGATTTAATTTTTTTTCCCTCAGTGATAGAATTGAATTGAATGCATAGGATGAAAAGAGACCCCTACCTTCATGTTGGTATGCAGTATGTGCAAGCATCCTTTATTGAACCTAAAAAAACACACGATCAAGTTGTGCTTTTTTGTTTTGCATCAAAAGCTGTACGCAGTCAACTTATGCTTGTAAGAAAATCCAAAATCAGGAAAGATGGAGCCAAATGTAAAATAATGAATCAGGAACAACAAACAGGTGCTTGGGTAGTATTAAACATAAAAAAGAAAGCCCGTCAAATGCAAATTTCCATTTTGTAAGTTAAAAATATAGTGGATTTGGATTAAATTTTAACAAAAAAGTATTCAAAAATACTTAGAATGCTTGTCCACGGTTGGAAAACCTCCAGGTGCATGCTTACATCTTAATATTTGAAAGGTACATTCCATTACTTGTTACCTGCAACAAGCCATTGTATCATTGAAATGCAACAGCCACACGTGGAAAAACAATCTGGGATATAGGATAACGAGTGATAAATTGATTCTTAATTGACTCAAAACAACAAGCTTGCCAGTTACGCTTGGATAGTTAGAGACCCGCTCACGCTGTCAACCTGTACAATTATTATTATGTTGTTTACCAAAATTACATAGAGAAAAAAAAACTTTAATGACTCGCATGTCCGACTCATAGCTCAGTTTCACTCCGGTTGTCTTGAATTACACCAGATTATATATAGCTAGGACGCTCGTGTATCATTTTTCACTGTTCAAAGTGAGAAATGTCCCAACACCGCAACAAAATGCAGTTGAATTTGCAATATAACCAGTGTCTAGAGCTATACACGCTGTCTTTTATAAGAACAAACTTTATAAAAACACACAGGCTGAGATTTTTCCAAAAATTACGAGCAAGCTAAGAACAATCGCCAAGCTGAAATTTTGACTGATCAGGAAAATTTAAGAATTTTAATTGTTATTGCACGCAGATTTAGATGTACATAATCATATAGCAACATTTCTAAACGCTCCTTTCATTTGTAAAAGCCGCCGAGGCCGAAAATGGTAACAAAAACTTGAATGCTCCTACCCCGTTGCATAATGTACAATACTGTATGATAAAACATTTTGTTCAGAATCTTTTCAGTTTATTTTATGGTATAACTACTTGCGCTAATAATCAAACTGAATGCTCAGATTTGGAAATATCAGGAAATAAGAACAATTTAAGAGCAATTTGAGGCTAAAATTGCCAAAACAGCCCAACCTTATATTAGTCGAAAGTTACTGGTTCTTATAAAAAAGCAGCGTGTAGGCACCTTTTAAACTTGATACCTTTAGCAAAATTTTTTAAAAGTGTGCTTTTTTGTGTGTTGATGCGCATGCATTGGTCATCCGTCCCCAAATCCTAACAGAGGAGACTTCTACCACTTTTTTCATATCTAACATTGCTTCAGAAACGTTTTGTTTTCTTAAATTGCTGATATTCTTTTTGAAACAGTTTTACAAATAGACAATGGTGCAAAACTTATATCTGTGTAAAACTGTTTCCGTATAGATTGAAATACCGACGCAGCACCATTCATATTCTTTCTGGCCGAATATGTTTATATTTAATATTCAGGTGCAGTTACAATTCATAATGCCAAATTGCCTTGCAAGTTAGTCTATTTTCCCTTAATTGCATCATATTTTTTTCACAAAGCTATTGATTAAAAGTGAGTTCAACTCTTCAACCACATTTTATTAATTTAACCAAAGATTTATAAATAAAACAAACCTATCTCAAAAGGCATTTTGTTTGTCTCTTTGAGAACTTTCATTCATGTCTCTTCCTCTTCAATTGAAGAATTGTTAGAAAGAATAATTTTAGGCAAGATTTATCTGTTCAATTCCACGGTGTTGGTTATATCTTTGACGACACATACGATCCGGTTTTGAGATACCAGATATTATGTTTAAATCCAAAAACTAAACTTTTAGAAAAGAGGTATGAAAAAGAGACAACAGCTTTCACTAGATTTAATTTAGGATTCTAAAAGTTTTTTAAAATAAAACTTGTCAATAGTGTATCATAATTTTCTTTGTGAACGAAAGACAGACCATGTTTTCAGATGTTAATTCAAAGAATTAAGGATTTAATGATTGAGTTTGGTTACTTAGTGGTGTAGTGCTAGACAACCAAACCATGTAAATCATTGTACTTTTGAATAAATCTTTTTACATAAGAAAATGCAAGCACGGCAACCGAAGTCCCATGCACAAAATAAAATACAAGAAAACAGCAGGCGATCAATAAGACAAAAAGAACTCTATGTTTTTTTTTTCACTGATGTCCACAAGTATTTAATGAATGTGTCGAGTAAAATTTAAAAAAATTTTTCTTAACGCAGACAAACAGGTCAACAGCCAATATGGGTACCTGCATACTTAGCAATTTATCACGTCATTTGGTAAAGTGATAGCATTTAATGTCCAACTCCAAGTCCCCTAGCTGAGAGAGCTATAGAAATCTTTTCAGACTCAAATGATGACTTTGTTGCAGCAAGTACATACACGGACTAAAAGTAAAAAGAAATCAGATAATTTCACACGACAAACAAAAGTGTTGACTGAGATTTAAGCAGGTTTCTCTTTTCCCGGCTGACTGCATATCTTTGATTTCAACCAGTGAGTTTACGAAGCATGCATGTCGAGAAAACCAGGTGTTTTTTCCCAACTTTTTCCCTTCTCTATGGAGATTTCAAAAAAATGTTCTTGCTGCATGCGATAGTCGGTGGTCAATTCTTTGTCTCCTAAAGCGAATGACAATATATACCGGTTACAGGTGTAGAATTGTCTGTTTTATACAGGAATGATAGCGGCACGAGGTGCAATGCTGTTACTCCGGGTTGGCCCTCTGTAGCTACAGAATACTAAATTTAAGTTGCTGTTTAGAATGTTAGGTTTACTAATCCCCTTGTGCAGAGATTTATCAAAGCTTTGTAAGGCTGTAAAATTATTAAATCCCTCGCTAACTTCGAAACAGCATAATCAAGAGTCCGTCAACTTCTGTCAAGAAAAGAGGTCTCTAAAAACTAAATACTGAAACGAACTATGGTTAACACATAGCCAACCAGATAAACTAATAAGTGTTGGAAGATAATTCTAATTATTCCTTTTCTCGTGCGGAAGTTTAATAAAAAGTGGAGTTTGGATAAGATAAATACAATTTTAATAATGCGGCGATACCCCAAAATGAATTTTTTGAGAGCATGTGCTTTGGTTCAACATGACCTCACACATCTCAGTGTCACTGTTTCTTTTCCAATAGCTAATGCATTTTCTTTAGTAGACAAGCAATCTTTTTCAAAATATATAAAATGAGCAAACTCTAATGTAGTCCTAACTTTGATGTTCAAAATGTGCATGAACTGCATGGTAGCTTCCGGCGACAATCAAAAGATTTCACATGCATTTGAGGTTTTTTCATTTTTAGTTTCGTTTGGGATGTAATAAGACTAGTCCCCCCTTTAGGTTGTTCGTATTCTTTGTTTTAAACATATTCCGGAGTATTGTTTTTTCCAGAGTATCTCGGCTACAGATCTACTACGTGTCACTGCCTGTTAGGCGCAGGTTTAGGCAAATTGTCTAAAGTAAAGCACGTGCCTTAAACTTAAAAAAAAAGGAAAACCAAATGAAGTATTTTTCTTTTCTAAGATCAAACACAAATCTGGAAAATTATCAGATTATTTTGACTCAGTTCAAGGACAAGGTTATAAACTATAACCTCAAGATTTTTTCCGTAGTTGATCTGACGTATATAGTGTTAGTCCAACACACTAGCTATCGGGAACAACTCTACAAGAACTACTATTAGAACACTTAGCCATTTCTATTACAATTACAACTAAAAGCCAAACCCCATAATACATCACTAATACAAATGGTATTTATCGGTAGAGTAGCCATTTTGCAAGGAAAGTAAAAGACGTGAACAAAACAGTTTTAGTACTCGTGTTTGTACACCGAAAAAAATTTGCTTCACCAGTTGTGGGTTAGAAGCTGTGGGTTTTGGCCTGCATTATGACGAATTATTCTGTAATGTCTAAGTAGAAAGCTGTAAATAAAATATTTTATTAGGTGAGTAAATTCTCACCTTATTGTACAAACATCGGGTGATAAAATGGAGTAGCGGAATTCGATTTCAATCACGCGAGAAAAAAGAGGATTGCTGTTTTATACCCTACGTTTCTGGTATCAAGTGGGCAGCTATAAAAGATAATAAAAACAGAACCAGTTTTTCCTCAACTGGCTCGTTGAACAGAGAAGGAAAAAGGAAGCACATGAACAAATCTATAAAAAAATTTCGTGAGCTCCAAAATTCTGAATTTGCTTGAAGAAGTGAATAAGAGTTAAAGTTCGTTTGAAAAGAGTTCGAGCATTGTGGCATGGCAATTCTCAAGTCTATATATCTTTTAACACTGGAACACGCGTCTTGCTTTAATTCAGTTTGAACATAACAGATAGAAAAAGTATGTTCTAAATCAGCGTATCTTGTTTTTACTTTTCAACTTTATTGAAAGAAGATGGTAATAAGCAAAGTAGCTGGCCGAAGCTTCGACAATTTTTACATGCATAGTTTGCAGGATATTAAAGTTAATTGTTAGTATTTATAATTGCACTTAATTCAAGTTAACACTACTTAGCTTAAAGCCATGTAGAGAATATTCTTCCTTCAATTTTTGTCCATTTTGTAAATTAAACAGCTGCGTTTGGTTCGGTTTAAGACTGTTCGACTCTTCCGGGCAACGATAACCTTTCGCTATCTCAAATGCAACTCTGTGATAGAATTCTTTTATTATGGCCGCCATGTGCTGCTTTTACAACCTTTTAGGCATTGCGCTTCTGTAAAACTTTGTTTAGGATTTTTCCAAGCAGGTTTGGATTACGGAACAGTGTTAACAAGCAACGGAAAGAGCTCCTCTTTCAGTGCAGCGTGAGAATAACAAACATAGAGTGAACAAGCATAAATTCATACATTATACATCACTCCCATTATGAAGTAATATCAAAACAACAGATTCATAATTGATAGAAGATTTGTAAGCAAGGTCTACTTGATAAGAACCCTTATCTAACAAAGAGAGGGCAAAGCGAATAAGCCACGTCTCTCTGTAAACGTAATATCGAGGCTTATCGTTCAGTCAATATATGACCGTTTTCTAATTGCCCACACTAAAGCCCTGTCTGCTCGTTACCTGTACATACAGGTAGAAATAACCTTTAACTGATTGAAAGGTGTTTCGTGTTAACAGCTGTACTAACCCCTTCAAGGACTGATCTGGAACTCTTTTTTGATGACTAAATTGGGTTTATTCATTGACCTTGGCAGCTTCCAACGTCATAAATAGCTCCATAAGGAACTAGCAGGCATTAAGCGAGACCTTCATTCCCTCCCTTTGAACTGAAAATCACTACAGCAGATAAGAAGAGTATCTAGAAGATGCTTTATCAGCTCCACTTGCTTTGGAAGAATGCCGACATAAATAGAATCTTTAAATCTATCTTTACAGTCAATTAATCGTGAAAGCTTTCTATAGTTACTAAACATAGAATTCCGAAAAGGTCATAAATGCGATTTTCTATATATTTCTAAAAGAAAAATGACTGGTGTTGCTTTTCGCTGGCTCTCGTACAGACCAAGACAATTAAAAAAAACATAATGCAAAGTTAAACCATTAAGGTATAACTTATGTTTAGCGTGGATTAAAACTCGTCAAACTTGTCGTCTTTTCGACGCCAAATTAAAACCGAGATTATCCTCAAACCGACAATTGCTATTGACTGACTTCGCACAAAAAAAAAGCGCTTATTTGTTGAACTCAAACTGTTAATCGATCCAGCGCCATTCTTCTGTGAGCTATAAATAAGCACTGTACTTTTTTGGAAGGTGACAAAATTCCTTGTCTGTTGTGATCAAGGAAACAAACCAAGTACACTAGACTATATTTCGACAAAGCACCAGCGGCTATATTTTGACCGCATGTTTTCGTTCATTTTGTTTTTAACACAATAGCTTTTTTATCGGTCACCAAAACACATTAAGGCTATTCGTCTCCCTAGAGACCCACTGAGTGTTAATTGGCATGTAATTTACTTAAGTAAAACGTTTTCTTTGTTCATTTTTTAACCAAATTAAAAAAATACATTTGTCAAGTTTGTCCTTTTATTTATCAAATGTTCCGAGAATTAATCCTCCATGTAGCATGGATATTTTGTTACTCATTCCTCGCCGGGTAAAACCTCAAGTTCATAATCTGGATTTATTATTTAGTGTTTTGCCACGGGCGGTGTTGCTAAGTATTTTGAAAATGTAAACTTTAATTTACGAGTGTTTTGTATTCAAAGCTATTCCTTCCCCTCTAAGAAACACAATGTGGTTTCTTCCAGAATTTCTTGTATCATCGAAAACATTACCAGAGCTATATCTATGTTATTACAAGAGTCAATCCAATGTCAAGTGAAAGTTGTTTCTATGTGTTGGAAGTCTCTTTTGTATTCGTAAATTATTTATTAAGAAATCAAATACTAATTGAAACGCGTCCAATTGCAATAATTTTTAACGCGTTTCTTTTTAACGATCTAATCTCCTAATGAATAACATTAGTAACACAAAATAGAGTTAATCCTTTGTGAAAGAGTTACCCAGCTTAGAAAGATCGTTTTTCCTATTCACTGCACTAATCGCAATAAATAAATATTAATTTTACCACCAAAGATCTTCAACTTTCAAAGATTATTTTCTACTAAAGCTTTGAGTCTTCAGTAGAACCTGCCAAAATGTTTTGATTGTAATTGCGATCGAAGGCGGGTCAAAACCAACAAGCAGTTAATATATGTTGATGCTAAAAACAAAATATCATCTTGTTTTATTCGCACCGTTCTGTGAAGGGGCTTCATGTCGGTTAAGTACAAAGAACAGGCCAAGCATTAAGAACAAAGACAACGAATCACTCTCTGAACAGGCTGATTTACAACAATAAAATAAATGAAAGCGTTTTTTAAAGTCATTTAATTCCAACCAAATGAATCTTTCTCACTTAAGTCGCTTTTCTTTTTAATACCTTAAACTTTCCTGGAACTTTGATGCAAAGAGCGAGTAAGGCTGTTCGCTTTTCCCTAATGTGCGTGATATCGAAACACTGAGGATATCAAATACATTTGGAAACTTGGTAAGCAATAAATCTTTTATCATAACATTTGCTTTTAGCTTAATTTGTTAAAAATACTGAAAATTTTCCCGTTTGCCAATAAGAAAAGAAATTATATCCTAACGTAGAATATTGCCAAAGGCATTGACATCAATGGCTTAAAGATACCGAAATGCGGTCCAATCAATCATTGTATTCTTAGAGTTTTATTCTTGTTCAAAAACCGTATATTTTGTCTTTTTGAACGCCAAAAAAAAAAAACTATAGAACATATATGCTTTCAAGTTTAACTGACGACAGGTGATGCTAATTTTTTGAAGTGGGTTGTAAATTGAAACCACAACTGACAGAAGGTACTTCGCTGGCGATAAAACGAATGCTGAATTTACGATAAGGCATTTATTACTACTTACCATTTAATCAATATCAGACAGGTATACACAGCCGAAATGTTGTTCATATCTTCAGGTCATCGCTTAAGATATAAGGTTTGCAAATTAAACTTAACTGTCGGAAATAGAGCAGCCTGTGAAATGACTACGGTAAAAATGTTTCTGTTCAGAGTTCTTAGAAAGCGATAAAAGGTTTTAATGAATTCGGCGCGCAAAAACAGTTTTACGCGCGTGGGTGCTTTCAACTTTGTTAGAGATGAAAGCATTTCAGTCAGAATATCCCAATAACTTTAAATTTGTCAATTCTCTTCCATGCTGAGAGCAAAAGCAAACATAACATTAGTGTTGCTTAGATCTCATTAAGTGTGTCACTTAAATGAATTACAATCTATTTGGTAAGCTAATTACTCGCTAAATGTTGACTAACAAATGCAGACATTTTCGAAATACGGAAGATTTTCATTCCGAGTTTAATAGAAGAAAGAGCAGTGTAATGTTCTGTACAAATACTCATAAAGCTAATGTGATTAATACAAAGTAGGATGTGTCAATTTCAATTCAAATTAAACTGGTTGCTTCTAGTTATATTTTCAAAAAGGTCTTCTATTCCTAAGCCTTTAATATTCATTTAAAGTACTTAATTTCCGGCTAACAGGCTGGCGTCAAATGCGAGAAAAGAAGATTTACAATATATATTGTAATTAATTCAAGAACTATTATTCCCTTCAGGAATCAAGGAAATGGGAAAACAGCTTTAATATGCGACAAAATAAACAAAAAAAACTCTGCTATCAGTTTTTGAGGAAGCATTCGATTAAGTTTAAGTATGGTAGTACATTGGTTAATGCTCAAAACTCAAGCAAATGAGCGCACGTCTTAATTTTCGCCTTCATCAGCTTACTTTAGATAAACCATTTTTGAAAGAGTTTGAAACCCACGTAAAATATAAAATCTATTTAGTATCTTTACAACTACGTTGTTACAAAAACCTGATTAAATAATTTTTATTTTACATATAAGATTCTGTTAAGGTCTCTTTACGAGAACATTCTGGCAATGTTTAGGGATACATAAAATGCGAAACTCCTTGTGGTAATGCAAAGGGATTCCTATACATGTAATTTATTCCAGAAGATTGTTGAAAGCTTGTTGCAGTGGGAACATTCATGTGTGAATAAGGTCCGGTACAATATTGATGTGTAGTACTGCAACTACCATCACAACACACAGAGCCGCCACTCACCGAAGTTACCGAATTCATATATCCGTGTGGCGAAAGAAAAGTTTTACTGGCGAGTTTAAGTTTTTCAAGCTCTGCTTCGTGAAGTCTCTTCGCTTTTGCTCTGCGGTTTTGAAACCAAATTTTGACTTGTGTTTCTGTCAGGTTTAGCGAAGACGAAAACTCGGCGCGTTCTGCAATTGAGAGGTACTGCTTCTGCCGGAACTTTCTCTCCAAAGCGAGAAGCTGAGATGTTGTGAAAGGAGTGCGAGGTTTTCTGTTTGTTTTATGTTTACGTAGTTGACACTTGGAGGGACTTAGTTTTGAGCGTATCCCTGAAACAAGGCAAACAAAAATCTCATAAGATTCTACGAAAATCGACACAGCTATTATCCACCTGTATAATAAAGTTCTGAGCTAGGTAAATTAATAACTGGATTTAAAAAGCTTCCGCCAGTTCTTCATTTAGATCGGCTTATAAAAGATTGTCGTTTACTTACTGGGTGGAGGGTCGTATCTGGTCGAATGCAGCCAGGAGTAGCTTTCGTTTTCGTCAAAACTTTGTGTCTCCATAACATTTTCTTCCTTACTTCGAGGTAAATTCTGAACTTTGTTCTCGGTGAACTCGTTTCTCTCTTGCTTGTCAAGCAATCTTTCCACTGAAAAATTACTCTGATTGCCGCTTGTGCGGACGGGAGATGAAGTTGGAATTTTGTCGCCATCTTGGCAAGGCTTGGAGATAAGCGATTCTACACTAAATGGAAAGCGTCCTTGTTGAAATGGTGCGGTTCCGCGATCCATGGTACCTTTCTTGCTCCAACCTTGACGATTCGATGCTGGGAGTATAGGTTGGGGTGGTTTTGTTTTATGTTTGTTGGTTTGCGGAGAGCGGGCATTGGAAGGGGCCCTATTTTATAGAATGACTTTGCTTCACAACGCACAACCACCTTTGATCGCCCGCTGCGAAAATTCACCTCTCCACTTGACGTCGACTGTTGAAGATGCAGAGCTAATAGGCTATAAAATAATTGTCCTATTATCAAAGAAAATTTGTTGTTGATAAACGCGAGCCAACCATGATTCAAGAGAGATGTCATCTTAAAAAGATTTGATAACATTTAAATTATTCTTATTGGTTGGTATCAAACTAATTTACGGGTTGGTAGGCCTTTTGTCTCATTCGGCGTGGTGGATTCGCTATTTTCAAAAACACGAAAATTGTGCCTTCAAGGCAAATTCAACCAATTTTGCCAAACTACGCCGATAATTTGCTAGCCAAAACATGGCTCGTTCTTTTTTAATCAAAGTCTAATCTGATCTTTTTTCTTGGCACTCTAAACACTTATCCTTTAATTAATGTAAGACGAAAGTACTTTTAAATAGAATTATGCGAATTCTTAAAGTTTTATTTCTTTGCTCTACGGAGTACTTTACCTCTTAACTGTTTCAATAAATGGTATCAACATTCAAATATTTTGAGTAAACCTCACACATATCATTAAGATTTCATACCAAAGTTTGTAGACATGAACTAAAAAGTTCTTTCCTACGGTGCAATGTTTGTCTAAATCTCTGCTTGATAAACTTAGCCTCTTTCATTGTTTGCCTTGATTTTAAAAACAAATAAATGGTGACAACGGGGGGTATCCTGAGATACTATCGCAATCAATAGCACAAACAGACTTTCTATAAAACTCAATTAGACCGTTTTCACATACAAATTACTGCCAGTCTTTATTGACGTCAGTTTCTAGTCCCAAATTTCCATCTGTATACACAACCGGTAATTATTCCATAATTGAATCAACCAATTTGTTCCCAAGAATAAAAACTTATGCTAATGAATGAGTTTCAGTTCTACCTTCTAAGGATGCCAACAAGCTGAAAAAGCCAAAAGGGTGAATCGAGTTTTTCACTCAGCAAGAATTATTAAGTTTTAAACGGTTATCTTTTGTCCTCTTGTGCAGTAAAATAGTATTTGTTTCTATCTAAAGAATTGTTTACTGCATTCTGTGATAAGCTACATCTTGACATCCATCTTATCGGAGAGCTTCAAAGGATGTTTATGATTGCACTAAAACGCTCAATTCATTTTGCCTGCAGAAGAAAAAAGTTTCCCGATGTTCACCTGTTCCAGATGGTGAACGAACAAGTTTGATTAAAAGAAAATTTAAACCAAGAAATCATTTGATCGTGCGCGAGGTTAAATTCTTTACACTAGTGTTGGAGATGATAAATACACCCACAGTATTTCTTAACTTAGATCTGACAGATTAATAATTAGACTCGCTTTCCATATCTCTCTTGAAACGATGTCTTCTAAAAATTTCTCATTTGGAAACAATTAAGTCAGTGCGCCATTAAGCCGGCAGTAAATGGAGCTTAATCTTTCAGATAATAAGCTCTCTTTGCTTAAATGAAGAATTTAAATTTGGTGCCAAAGCAATTTGTTTTTGACCGCCTTTCATCGTTCATCTCATAATATCTCATTTAGCAAATTTTCTTTCCAGTATCTTGTGAACAGGCATCATGGTAGACGTGGCTTGCGAACGCCACTGACGCCAGCCAAAACATATTCTTTACAGTGCTGTCAACAAACTCTGATAATCGTATCAAAGAATTTGTCTGCGACTGAGAGCTTTGGGCTATCGGAAGAAAGCTTCGGGCGTGCTTTTCGTAGTAACTAGTTATCGCTCAAGTGTCCCTCTTCATCTGTAATTGCCGCGATAAGTTCTATCAAGTACTGTCGCCAACACGACAACCTATAAATTCATTCCATCTTTAAGCTTTCTTCTTATCGTTTTTCAAATCATTTTCAGTTTACGTTGTTCTCGTGAAGTCACGAAAGCCATTTTATCTGTTTCATTCAGTAGTTTTATGGTTGAGGGGTATTCTGAAGAAAGACAACTTTTAAGTCAAATGCAGGAGTTTGTTTTCATAGCAGTTTCAACAGAACAGCGTCTTGTCGTATTCATTTGCGTTAATGATAAATCAAGCAATAGTTAACACATGTTGAAATGTACAAAATTAGAACACAAAAATCGATTAACTTTTTTCATTTTTTAAGTAGAAAGTGACATGTTATTTAATTGGCATCTTTAGTTTATGAAATTTCAAGCATCCACGAAATAAAAAAAAACCCGAATTATTTCATTAAAAAGTTTAATGTGATAATTTTTACTGTCCAACAGTATAAACAATGTAGGGTACCCGTCTCCAAAACGAAAAGTAACAACATTTATGGAGATAAATCAAACAAGGCGATAAATGGCTGTAATAGAATTAATTTATATTAGAGCAAAAAGCTGTTTTGAATCATAAAATTTCATGAAGAACTTATAATAATAAAACCTAAATAGCAAATATAATTTTACATAACAAGGCTAATTGATACAAAAGCTTGAATCATGAAATACTTTATTATAGGCAAAGACAAATATAATAATAAACTTCTCGGGATTAAGGCGGTTTTTGATTTAGATAGAATTTTAACTTAAACTGTAGTTAAAAGCACGCTAATAGATCGCAGCAGAGTGATATAGTCTAAATTAGTATTTTTATTTTAATGAATAGATAAATGATTTTGAAACTTTATTAAAAGGAACAACTATCAAATTTTTCTCCTTCATTCACAGATAATGAATAAAATAGTTTAGTGCAGTGTAGATTTTAATCGTCAAATAGAAGATATTCTTTGACTTTAGCTACAAAACAAAGTCTACAATTAAAGTTTTTAATGAAAATTTAAAAAAGGAATGGACTACGAAATACTTATTTGTAGTTTTATGTACGTCCTTTCATCTCAGTTTCTATAAACATTAACTAACTACTATTATAAAGTATAGATAGCACAAACGTGCTGTTGTAAATAGAAACCACTATATTTTGCACTATGGTTACGTTGGTAGCGGGCGTTACCCCTATATACCGTAAAAATAGTGAACCTGAATGTTAGCAGCCACGAATACGGCTGTTTCTGCCTTTTTAGGCCTAATCAGCAGGGCAGTGCATCAGTTTCTATAACTGAAAAAAGGGTCGAAACAGGCAAAGTAACCATTATTTGCAATGGTATTGATTTTATTTTCCGATTAAACATTGCTACAAAGTTCTTATCATTACTCCACTAGACAGATTACAGATACTAAGTTTCTTAAGTGAAGCAAATAAGAAATTTTCATAGTACTACACTAGCTGAAGTCGCCAAAGTTTTTATATTTACCGCAGAAGGTACAAAATCAAACCAATAAGGACTAAAATACCGATTAATTAGCATTCCTGCTCGACGTTAAATCAAAAAATTTTTTTAACACACAAACATCATCTTTAATATTTAGTACGATTTCAGATCTCGCTTTTTGACTTCCGACCCGAGGTTAAAGATTGTAATGCACTTAAAGTAGTTACAAAATATTAATCTCAATTCCCTTTTGGGTGATACAATCAACTGACGGTTGACTAAGTTATATAATAGATATATACTATAATTAAATGACCTTATAATTTCCTGCATTCTGATTGGTCGAAGTGCGATCTGTCAAAATACTTATTCGGCCCACGGACAGTATAAGCGCGTATTCAGATTGATTTCCCCGA
>JAOBAY020131248.1:0-15816 GCA_025331085.2 Zoanthus sociatus | reverse complement strand
TATACTGATGTTGTAAATTTGTCACCATTGAATTCAAAAGCTGTGTCAAGGAAGTGATTAGGTTCTTCTTCTACTGTAAAATTTATATTAGGATGGTAACTGCTAAGGCTTGAAAGTAGATGGTCTGGCTCATTTTTTTCTCTTTGTGAAACAGTCATCAACATACCTATCATAAAAAGGTAGGTGTTTTGGTGTTACAATATCCTTTTCAACTTTACACATGAATATATTTGCAAGAGTTAGGGAGAGGGGGTTTCCCATACTGCAACCATCGAATTGTTTGTACAGTTTACCATTAAAGCTAAACACACTTCCTTTGGTTGTTTTTTCCAGGAGTATTTTCATGACGGGTCTAGTAGTTATCAGCGGGAGTTTGTCTTCATTATAAATTTGGTCCAGAATGTATTCAATGGTTTCCTGAAGAGGTATTTCAGTAAATAAGGATGTGACATCATATGAGACAAGTATTTCGTCATCTTCCACAACTCGACTTTCTAGAGAACTAGCAAAGTCCAAAGTATTTTTAACAGTATGTTGGTTTTCCTCTAAGGGGGGCGAGATATTTAGAGAGAGCTTTAGCCGTTTCATAGAAAAAGGTACCACATGTACTGATAATTGGTCGGAGTTTAAGGTTTTATAATGTTATTTGGTTATAATCATCAAACTTATGGGTTTTGGCAGTGGCATATAATTGTGCTGGTTGGTTTGAGACTGGGCGGAAACTCAACAACTTGATTGAAAAAGACATGTCCAAGAAAAGACCTCACGACGATTACTCCGTGCCCATCAATTTATCAGATCTTGAATTGACTAAAGCTGAAACATCCCACTTGAAATTTGGCCTCCATCATAGTTTTGTGAACAACAACAAATATATCAAAACAAATCTTGCCAGTGAATTTGAAGCGTTAGTACACACGGTGAAACACTCGGTGAACTCCGAAGAAGTTGAAAATTTTCATCATTTTTTACGCCTATCTGCAAATGTTTTCTCGAAAAATATCTATGCTACATCTGACAACACATGGAAATCCGTGCAACGTTTGACTAAAAATCAGAACATCGCTGTATGCGGACTCGAACATATTTTAACCTAGATTCCGTAGTTTTATTTCAGTTTTAACTCTGATGATGATCGTATATATGATCGAAAACGTTTAGTTTTTGGTTTTTATTGAAAATTTTTACTCATAGTTAATTTTAAAAACTTGTTGATTTGTTTTCGGAAGCCAATCACATGGGGTTATTTTCTTAGTCAATCTTCGGTTGTTGTGCCTGATTCGTTGCGTGCTAGTAGTTTTCTCACTTCGCAGTTTTGGTTTGCTTATAAGGGGCTAGTGGCGTACAGTGGCTAAAGGCGGCACTAGCTTAGCAGTTCTTTGAGGTTATAAACTTGTTACCTGTACTAAAACTGACACATAAATTCATATGAGGAATTTTCCCGATAAGCACTGGGAAAAGAAATAAATAAATGAAATAAATGAAAATTATCGCAGGTTACTTTCCACTGGAACGCGATTTAATGCAGGTTTAAGTCTTCGTTTTTGTAAGTTGAATACTTAGCTTCACGAACGGTGCTTTTGAATATTTCTAGCTAGTGTTACATTCTCATTTCGATTTGTCTCAAATTAATCTTTCAGATACTATACCGGTTGAGAAATGTTACAGATATGATCTATGTACAATCAAACATCTTGGAAATTCCTTTGAGTATGGGTATGAGTACATTGGACCTTCATCCAGACTTTTAATGACCCCCCTGACTCAGAGGTGTCTATTGACGCTAACGATGGCCTTAAAGACATTCAGGTGTGGAGCCCCCATGGGCTCTAGCGGTACTGGCAAGACAGAGACCATCATAGACCTGGCAAAGGTACTGAGGGTCATAACTTCAGACTCGAGAGTGTAATTCGATTCTGAGAATCTTTGGTTATTAAATGTGTATCATATGTTAGTTGTATTTGAATGTATATAAGTATATATAAGTATTTGATCCCCGGCATTGCTAAAGGACTATGTTTATCCCGCTGTTTTTATTGGACCATAACAATTTGACAATGGTCTGACTTTTTCATTAAATAGGTTTTTACTAACGGATTTTTATACAGGGCTTGAAATAATTTCCCAACAAGCTCTGGTCAAATTGTCTGATCAAACCTATTTTTGCTTGGACATATGCCACTTTTGCCTGACAAACATCGATTACGTGTTATCAATAAAATAGTGTCCCTCCATCCCCTTCACGTGAGGGTTAAATATGAAGCAAGTAATTTTTGTATTCATTTATTGTATATGAGCATCGATTTCAAAGCAGCTGGAACAGTGGAACGCAAAATCAATATCATATATGTGCATACAATTACTGCTTCAGTTCTACTTCTTATATACGGCTAGTTTTGAAATTGATGAAATCGACTAAAGTTAAGGCTGGGCAAAGTTTTTACCCTTGGAAATTGAATGTGTTTAGTTAATTTGCGTTATGTTGACGACTTGGCGAATGACAAAGCAAAAATGTGGAACGATTGCCGGAAATTTTGCTACTATTACGAATCACTTATTAAATGTTCTTGATGTGGTAGTTAAATATCCCTTGCTTTTTCACAAAAGCCAATTATATTGAACCTTAAAATATTAAAACTTGAAACTAAATTTTTTCCTTACCATCATAAAAGATTGAACAAATCAATCGGCATCTAAGGATTGGGCCGGGCAAAGCCTATTTTTGACCAGACATTGTCCGTCGACCGGCCTTTATTTGAAGCCAATATGGCGGTACCATACAATTTACTGTACACACAGTTCATATTTAGTCGCTTATATTTCAGTTGAAAATGATCTTATCTGGCTAAAACCTAGTCAAGTTATATAACATTTAGTCTTGTTTCAGAAAAAATCTCTTTTTTTAGATAAGCATCTAAAAAATACATCATTCCATAGGTAAAAGTCATGTGCCCTAAAAGTACAGCAATGATTACTGTGCGATAAGGTCACATCCATGGGAAGTTGGTATCACTTTTTATGTTTACCAGAGTAATAGTGCGTCTAAAAAATAGCAGCCATGGCCAGCTGTTGTGGCAATCACAAAAATATTGAGCTTTGACTGTCTTTGATTATTTATGGTATCCAATCCTATTATTGTGACGCTGGATGTTTTCATTACTCATACTTACTATTTTTACGGCAGTATTAAGGGATAATGCCGCTACTTTCGTGTTTTAGTGCCTGTTGTTAGTGGCTGGAAGTATTTCGTTTTAGAATGCAAGTGTTATTTATGCTTGAAGACTTTCTCAATATTAAACCTTGACCTGTTTTCCTCAGACCCTTGGCCGACATCTCGTACTCTTCAACTGCTCCGATTCCTTAACAAACAGTACGTTGGTCCGTTATCTAACTGGAATGATCAGCTCTGGTTCACTTGGATGTTTTGAGAAGGCTGATACTATCCCTTCTGGAATGCTTTCCCTTTTTGCACAGTACTTGAATGGTATTCGGAATGCCCTGTCAGTGTTTGCAGATGGTTCTTTCTTCAATGAGCAGCAGAGTAAGATTGTTGCAACAAGGCAGCCGCAGGTATTCATTAATGATTATTTAAGGTGTTGTTATGGACGCAATATAGAAAATTATTTTATTGATAGCAGTAAGTGTAAGTAAGTTTTTTTTTTTTTTTTTTTTTTTGGCTGCATGGGCTCAGTTATTATTGCAGTTGTGTATATTAAGTGTTATTACTTCTACATTCTACTAATTATCTTGTAACTTTTGTATGACAATTGATTTTCCTAATGGTTATCGGACTCGTTTAGCGAAAGCTATTTCCGATGGCCAGGCAGCACTGCATCAATTTATAAATATTTACTCTTTTTATGTGTGTACGTCTTGTAATCAGTGCAAATAAAGTTGTTGTTGTTGTTGTTTTTGTTGTACTAAAAACGAGCTCTCCATTTTGTTTACATTTTAGACATGAAATGTTAAGAAAATCTTGCATTTTTGTTTTCAGGATTATGAAGAATTACAAAGAAGTTCTAGTATTTCAGCTTTTTACGCATCAACCGAAATAGAAAAGCTCTCAAGACCTACTAGAAAAGCTCAGAGACTTCGAAGGTTGTCAGTGTCTGAATGCAGAAATGTTCAAGAGGCAGAATATTACTCAAATGGCATACCGGATCGTTTTTCTTACAACAAAGAAAACGTGAAACTTCCGCAAAGTTTTTTGGATCCATTCTATCACTTTATCAGCAAGGATAACGACTTCAGTAAATTT
Organism: Zoanthus sociatus; assembly: GCA_025331085.2. Lineage (NCBI taxonomy): Eukaryota > Metazoa > Cnidaria > Anthozoa > Zoantharia > Zoanthidae > Zoanthus > Zoanthus sociatus. The sequence goes on along the minus strand of JAOBAY020131248.1, from coordinate 11,558 downwards.
CACATGCCGTGGGCCGGTCTCTTGAAGTTTGATGGTCGGCTGATACCCGCTAGTCGACTGTATGGTTGTTTTGTGACAATGTCATCTAAGACAAGTATTGGATTACCAGAAAACTTTAAAGTAAGTTGTCATCATCGACACTCATCATCGCTATCGTATTTAACGCTAGTATCGTTATCATCATAATTATTCAATATCAGTAGTGTCAGTATTATCCTCTGCAGCATCAGTATCATCGTTATCGTTATTCCTTATCATCATCATTATCTTCAACGTCAGTATCATAATCAGCTGTTAAGAGCAGGTCGAGTTTTGTGTGTCAAACAATATTATATTTTCACAGTATGCAACGATGTTTTCTGATTAAGTTCGTGAAACAGATATTAACAATGGTCCACTAAAAGGACCTGCATGGTTATATACTAAGTTTTGAAAGAAAAGCCTTAAAGATGACAGTGGGATTTTTATGAAAGTTTCTACCAAAAAGGGGAATGCAGATAGTTTGTTTTTTTGGTGGATAGATGTACATCTACAAAGTATTTGGTATTAGGGGTATTAGATTTAACTTAAGGGCACAACAAACAAAAAATATAATTATGTTGATGTGAGGCTCGAAAAATCCACTAGCCTTGGACTAGTAATTTTTAGATCGGGCTAGCAGTTTTGAGAGACAGTATAAAATTATTTGCTTGACGGGCTAGCAGATATTTTAAAATTTTTTAACAAATTATTTCAAAGAAAACTTAAAAAAAAAATCTTTTATCTTTATTTTGCTTGACTGTTCACAGACCAGTCTTGTTTCGAGAAAATCCAATTTCAAATTCAAGAAGTGATTTTTGCCGTTGTGATTAACGATATTTTAGAATTTTTCGCCGTCATGCTTAATAATTCATGTTCCAGGCACTGTGTTACGAGTGGGATTCTAGTACTGAGATGTACGAGTGCACGTTTTTTTTGCACATGTTAGTCTTAACCATCAATTCTGGCAAGTAAAGGATTGCGGAGAACAACCTTCAAGCAAAAGGGAAGCTAATAAAAGTCAGAATGTCCCTGACCAATTAAGTCCTAAAGAACAGTAAAGAAATTACAAATAAACAATATCACGATTGTTTCTTTCTCATTGGAAAAAAAAAACTTGGATGTGTGTCTAGTTTGATGACGCAGACAGTGTAATGTAAACTTTTAGCCCATTGACCATTCTTGTGTAAACATTGAAATTAAAGCGGGATAGCTGACGTAAGTTCCGAGCTAGTAAATCCCTGTACTTACTTGCCCATGAGTAGGAGGGATTAGAAATACTAATCATCAATCAAGTAATAATTTCCCATCAGTCTGAATTGTAATGTGGATATTATGTTTGATCCTGATGGTCTGGCTAAGTAACCGAACATATTTGCGGGCCTTTTGTCGCTTTAGAAGTTGAAAAACTGTTGAAAACATTTTTTAACTGATATTTATATAGAACTCTTTACAAAATTTAATTTAGAAATCGATTCTGGTTTGTTTATTTTTCTATGTCAAACTTTTTATTTCACGCGTCTTGTGTTTTTGTATTGTTCTATTTTTCTTTTATCATACAAGATTATTTTTGCCCACGCTAATTCACGTTTCCCATTGAAGGAGCCATTTTACACCATCATTACAACTATTATCATTGTTGTTGTCAATACTCGTCCCTAATTTCAGATGGTTTTCCCATTAGACAGTGATGAGGCCAGTTGCTATGATGATGCCCAATGTGGAGGCAATTTTGGAAGCAAGGTTGATGTGCAATGGCTTTGCCGAAGCAAATACTCTAGCAGCAAAGATTTACTCCTTTTTCAAAGTCTTTCGTGAAAAGGTACATTTCTAGTACAGTTTCTCAATAACTGTTATTTCGTTGCTGTGCAACGCTGTACTCGTATTAACGTGTATTCTTACATAGTAATAATAGTAATAATTTTACTAATAATTACTAGTAATAATGATGATGATAATGATAATAAAAATAATGATAACAATGATTTATTTAGAAGTACATCTACATAGTGATTTTTTGCTTTCTAAGTCTAAGCTAGGTAAATACAATAAATATTTTAAGTATACGTAAAAAGTAAATGTAGGACAATAAAATAATGTTTAAAAATTAATAAATAATTAAAAATTGACTATTTCTGTATTTTGTACATCCAAACGAATACAGTAAAATCTATGATTTTATAACTATAATTATACATAAAATCTAAAGAATCACAATAATTAAAAATAATGATTAAGAATCGATAAAATAATAAATAATGGACTATATACATATTAAGTATTACTTCTAATTACGGTAATCCAGATGAGCCGCAGCTCTAGCGGTAAGAGTCTTCTTTGGAGTATTAATAAAAGATGTGTATAAGAACTCATATTTTTAATCCTTGTGGTAACTTATTAAATGATCTGATAGGTAAGTCTTGGAAAGTCTTAGAACTTCTAATGAAGAAGAGAGGGTCTCAAATTATAGGAACTAATTATGCGCAACTGTAGTTTAAGATTCTTGGGAGTATTTCCGTTGTACATATAACTTTTTAAACTAGTTTAAGCAAAATGAATTCCATTCTTTTATGGATGGGTAACCATTTTAAACTTATAACATCCTTACTCTGACAATATATACCAGTTACAAAAGTCGCAGAAAGTATTTTGATGGTGTTGTAAATGGCATTTGATAGTCAGGTAAAGGGATCAAGATAATACTACATTATTAAATTTTCAACCTCAATATCTTCCACAAATGTTTCTGTTATCAAATACTTATCAAGATACATAGTTAAATGGTTTAAACTACGTGATAAAAAGTTATTAGAATTGACTTGTTGGATATGAGTTGATTATAGTCAGCTCGGCGCTACCCGCCTTGTTGGCTATTTACCATCTCATATCCAATGCACGCTGTTACAATAATTGTTAAATAACCTAACTTGGAAAATATGAGATATTCAACCAACTGCTTTTTTATGACTATTGGTGCAATATAGCTAAAGCTGTACAACATGATGATAGATTCTTGGTAATGTGTTCATTTCATGACAAGTGATTATCTAGGTGGACTCCATGTAACTTTATGACTGTTATACTATTCAAAATAGTAAGGAATGTATGTGGTGTAGAAAACAACATTCAGTAAGTTTTTTTTCCCTTGTTGATTGCTAAATTGGACGTATTGAATAGTGGCCAAAAGTTTCAATATCATGATTCATTTTATCACCAATGTTCTGCAGACCAGACACTTTTTAATGATCAGGAAGGCCTTCATAGTTTTGTTTATAACATCCTTGACTTTGTTACGGGGAGAATGAAAAGACTCAGGACTCAGGTGTATTGTGTGCTACTCTTTTAAATTCATTTCTTTTTGCTCACAGCTTTCGTATTTCAGTTGATTGCATCCAAGGTGCTGATGAAAGTGTGACGTAGTTTACTCAAAAGCTTCATGAATATTGTAAAATAATAGTTGAAGTAATTTTAATAGCAGTCATATCAGTAAATAATTAATAATAATAATTACAGGGGTTTCAATAAAAGCCGGTTACCGGCGGTCTACTGCCGCCTGTGGGACCTCTTATCGCCGTCTGTTTGGCCCTTACGGCCTTACGTCCTTACGGCCCCTTTAGTGGTCACAGCCGCCTATTACACCTACAACGGTCGCTGATAACTAATGTTATTGAAACCCCTGTAATTATGATAATGCTAATAGTGATACTAATATTAACAACAACAACAATAATAATGATAACAATAATAATAATAATATGAATAATAATAATGGTAACAGTTTTGATAGTGACGATAAATAATGTTTCAGTTGACACAGAATAGTAACATATATGATGTTTGTAACAACCTCGTATTATAATTTTTGGTTGCAAGCTGTTCCAATATGATTTTCAAATGAAATAAGAATCAAGCTGTTTCAATTTTCAGTTTTAAGTTAACCTAATTTAAATCTAAATACTCTGCCGCAACTAGGGAGTGCATGTAAGTGCATGTTAGACAACCAAACCATGCTTTGAAATATTTTATGGTAATTAAAGAGGACCGGGGAATTTAAGTCAGTTTTAAATGTCCAACCTTCCATCCTGAAATATACTCTGTTCTAATCATTATAACCGTAGTTTCATGCGATATTTTAAATCTTTTTTCACTGCTGTCTATTTTTAAAATTAGGAAGTTTTTGAAGCAATTTCTGATTTGTTGTTTTAGGTATCAGATCAGCCGCATTACAGTTTCAGCTTGCGGTCAATGCTGTCAGTAATCAAACTTGCTGCAGCCCATCTTTGGAAGAAACTGCCTCAGTCCCAGGATGGACGAGAAGGATCACCAGACGAAAGCCCTCCTTCAGAAAGCCAAGATAACCAGCCAGGTAAGTACCGACCTGGAAATGGACTTGCACATTGGAAACAATTAAAATGCAATTTCAATTAAGTACAATGCATAATTAGGACAACTAGAATGCCTCTTTAAAACATGGCTTTTAGGTTATAACTTGAATGCTGCTTTGGTGTTTCTACAGAAACAGTTTCAAAAATTGATAAGTTTTATTGTGTATTGAGAAGAATTTTGGAACTGGCGTTTCAGACTTTAGTCTTTTGTCGGAGAGATTGAATGTCCAACGAAGGTCTATAGTCTGAAATGTCATTTCCAAAATTCTTCTCTCTCTACGATGTAAAACTTATCAATTTGTAAGACATGGCTGTTAGGTTTTTAAAGGCGGGGCTTTGACCGTTGCTTTTCGTCAGAATGGCTAACAATTCAAGCAATTGTGAAAGGAGCTGACGTAATAAGTGTTAGGATTCGGTCACTCCCTCTGACAACAGGCTTACGATGGAAACATTAACTCCTAACATATAACGGTAATAGCCATAAATTTTCCAAATGTGAGTTTTTGTTTCTGTTTAAGTGGAACTTATTCTTTTATTTCTCCTTTTTTATTTTTTTATTCTTTTTATCACGTATACCAGTTAAAAGTAATATTGTTTCACTTGTTTCTTTTAGTTCTTTTAACACAGTTGGGAAGTTCATTCATGGAAATCTTTGAACGCCGCCAGAAAGAAGAAAACTCAGTTGTTTCTGGCTTGTTTTCACATTTTGGCGCAAGACTTGTTGGGGAAGACAAGGAAATATTGTCATTTGTTGTAGATCTTGTGTTCTCACATAATGTGCTGATGTCTACCCAAGACAGAGAGGAACCATTGCTAGCTAATGAGATCAAGGAACACCTCATTGCCCGAGGATTTCAAGTGAGAAACGGCATCACTGAAATGGTAATAAACAAAACCATTATCTTTTAAAATACGCTTATTGCAGTTAGAGCGCATGTGACCACACCCTTCTTAAATTAATTAATTAATTATTACAAAATGATGTTCAGAAATGAAAATAACAGGTGGACATTAGAAGGCATAGTTTCAAGTCTGAATGTCAAGTACTTCAAAAGTGATAGTGAATACAAAAACAAAATATTTGAAAGGAAATGTTTGTGAAAATGGTACTGGAGAGCAGGCCTTGCTCTCCATTCATACAAATCCTTAGAAAATATCCTATTTTCTGTTGCTTGGCAATTTTTACGTATTTTAAGCTAATAGCTGAAACTCTGCCGTTTTTACTAATGTCAACCTGGTCTTTCCATTTCTTAATTCAATTTCGTCATAGCTGATTGATTTAAGGTAGCTGTGTAGCTGTGGTCATGTGACTCCCAGCTGCAAAGAACCTTATGAAATTCTCGGTCACTTACCTACTAAAGTTAATCGACTATGAATATCAGTATGTTCATTACAACGGCGGCATCTGCAACTACTACTCTGAGATCATAATTATGAATACGTTTATGAAAATAACCTAAATATCTATGTCTAGGACCGAGGTAATACTTAATACATGGTTATGGTAATCCTTGTTATAGAGATAGATATAGCCTTTGGCATAAACAGACATATTAGTACGATAGTGTTTAGGGTTGTTCTCGGTCCTAGACATAGATATTTAGGATATTTTCATAAACGTATTCATAATTATGATCTCAGTAGTAGTAGTTGCAGATGCCGCCGTTGTAATGAAGATACTGATATTCATAGTCGTAAAAAAAATCATTATTTCAGGTAGCACGATCGTGGTCATGGTTGCATTCAGTCGTAGACATATAGATATTGACATTTTTATAAATATATTCATAACCATGATCAATCTTAATAGTAGTTGCTAACGCCATCGTCATGGCCATACTGGGATTGATAGTTGTCAACAATTTCGTGGTCAGAGCGTCTACGCGGCTCAAGTCATAGACGTGCAGTGATCGATGTGGCTAATTTTGGTGCTTAAATCAATACTAATTCACATTAGAAGGAGCTATTTGTTCAAAAGCCGATTAGCACTAACCCAGCGTTAAGTTTTTAACCTTTAATTTTGTTTCCGACCTTACAGAGACAGGTTTGACTATAATTTGGCGATTAAATTAATTTTAACCTTTAAAAGTCCAGTATTCTAAAAGAATCGTTAACCTTTTCTTAAAGAAAAAATTGCTCACAGAATTTTTGGTTAACCCACGGTTAAAGTTACCCAGCCTTTGAGCAACCCAGCCCTTTACAGTTATAATGAACCAGGGTTAAAGTTATCCAGTTTTTGAACAACCCAGCCCTTTACGGCTATTATAACCCAGGGTTAAAGTTATCCAGCTTTTGAACAACGCAGCCTTTTATGACGGCTATTATGACCCAGGGTTAAAGTTATCCAGTTTTTGAACAGCCCAGCTCTTTAGATTGTTTTGGTGAACGGATGAACTGGTGCCAGAATGGTTGACAAAAGTAATTCGGAGAGGGAAGGGAGTCGATTATGAATTAAATATTACAAAGATAACAGATGGAGAATTAAAGAAAATCTTTGGAGGAATATCATCAAAAAAACATCGAAACTTTCACTAAAATTTGAAAACTAGTTGAATTAGTCTGGATTTCTCTTGGTGTTTTCATAACTTATCAGACACAACCATAGAAAACGTTGCATTCATCAGCATCGCCATGGTGATAACAATTTGAATTCAGAACGCAAATTGCACATGGATACTCGTAAAATAGTTAAATATTGAATATAACAACAAGTGCAGTAAAAGCCTTTTTATGTTTTGTGATCAGATACTGCAATTACACAAGAGTCTTTTGGCAACTCATAGCGCCATTCTGATTGGTTCTCCTGGCAGTGGCAAGACTACAGTGTACAACACTCTGTCCACTGCTATCAACAGTCTCCATAACAAAGAAGTTGAAAAGAAAACGGAAAAGAAAACTGATAAATTGTTAGAACCAGAAGTAAAGACCTCGTCCAAGGCGTTTAAGAAAGCTTCAGCTCAACCTAGGAGTAAAGAAGCAGAAGGTTTTTCATGGCCACGAGTTGAAACAACGGTTATCTTTCCAAAAACGTTAACCAGTCAAGAGGTGAATATTAAATTAGACTTTAAATTATTATAAATATCCTTGTTAAATTTCTTAGGTATATATAGTTACTACCGCTAGAATGTTTTTTATTGTACCACTGAGGAGCACTGAATTAATAGTCGAATGGCATTTGGCCAAATGTTAAAACAGATGTAGATTGTGCTGTATGGCAAAGTATTTAGCTTACTTTGTCTTTAAATTATGATTTCGAGGTTCTGTTTCTGGTTTTGCCCAACATTAACACAAGTTTTCGAATAGGTTAATTTCTGATGTGCTAAGAAAATGAAATGAACAACAGTCTTATTCGAGAGTCAACTCTAGTACCCACAATTTATTTCGCCAAAAGTTAAAGTTAATTACGTTTTGAAGAATCCAGCCCAGACTTTTGTTGTGTAAATTGGGTTACGAATAAAATAGGGCAAAAAAAAAAAAAAAAAAAATGCCAAGCAATTCCTCGTTTATTATAGACGGCAACCTTTAAAACTTACTTATGAAGAAATACTATTTTCTTCGATGCCCTTCGTGTAGATCATTTTGAAGAAAAAAAAAACACAATTTTTATTTTTAAGCTTTTTGGTTATCAAGATGAAGAGACTCAGACATGGAATGACGGATTGGTTTCTAAATACCTTCGAGATGCCATTACTACTAATGACACCTTACAAGAACTCACGAAAACCCAGTCAACTGAGAAGTACCGTCACGTTCGTTCTGTCACCCCACCCCTGTCACGTATTGAAAAATGGCTGGTTATGGATGGGTGTTTGGACTCGAAATGGTTGGAGCAAATGGGCTCTTTACTCGGCCCTGCTGGGAAACTCTGCTTGCAGAATGGGGAAGCAGTGCCGTTCACAGGTTTACACTTCTTTATTTTGCTTGAAAAAAATGACCACAATTATAAATGAACAATTTTTCTTTGTGCATTTAGAAATTTTCCTGAAAATCAAGCTAAACCTTGTGGCTGGCTGTTTATTTTCGGATGACTCCTAATAGAGGGAACAACATCTTAATTTGCAGTTATAAAGAGACTGTAAAAAATAAACGTTAAAGATTCGTGGTGTTTGAAAAGCACCAGCCATTTACAAAGAGCAAAGCCATTTTGGCTATTAATGATTAGGCCTAATGACTTGACCCTACCAGAGTTTACATCATTACATTATTACACTAACTATTTGATAAACTGATAAGAAACACTTAAACTTCTAAGTGAGAGACAAGAACAGAAAAAAGGAAGTGAGCAAAAATTAGTCGAAAATATATATTGTGTTTGATTTGGTTCATTAAGATATTAAAAGGTGAAAGAATTTTTACTGAATTGAAAGTTACTGTAATGTAGCTGGTTATCAAACTTGTCTCATCGTGGCTCGAATCCTACGAAGGTTTTGCGCCTTTATTGAAATTGTCTTTTTATCTTCCATGTCGTAATTTTAGGGCAGTGAACAAGTTAACTGTTGATTTCTACGATTAATCTGATCTTAAGAACTGGTACTGATTGAAAAATGTTAAAACCAATGGCCTTGACAGTTGCAGGGCTATGAAAAGGTTATCGTAGAATTAAAATTTGATTTGGTGCACATTTATAAAAACGTTAGAATCATATTTTATCAGGCTTTTTCAGTTTTTGATATTTAAAACAAGTAGATTTTATATGCTAGAAATCTAGCTTTTTATTCCCATTTTATTCTTGTTGCAGACAATGTCTCAATGGTGTTCGAGGTTTCAGAGATGGATCACGTATCGCCCGGTTTTGTAACACGATGTGGTGTGGTACACTGTGGAGATGAAATGATCGGTTGGAAGTCGTTATTTAGATCTTGGGTCAAAGACGCGTACACCAGATGGGACATCAGCAAGAGAGGGTAATGAAAATATTTTGTTCTTTATGCTATAATTGAAACAATTGGCAGTAATTGTTAGAGAATCAAGCTTGTAATCCTTAGAGTATATATCAAGGACACGCGATCACGCAATTCCTTCTTTAATATAATTGGGACTCCAGCGGAAAAATTCCGTTTTCTATGCGTGAAGATCAGTTACAACTTATGTACACTTTGTACACTAGTCTCATAGAATCAGAGAAAAAAATAACCATGGTAATTGGCCCCCTCTACTGGAGGTCCAATAACTCAGTGGGTGGAGCATCTCACTAATATATAAAGGTTCATGGTCGATCCCTGTTAGTACCTAAGGGGTTATTTTTTTATTAATAATTAATTTCTTTTTGGAGGGGATGAGGGGAATGGGCTGGGGCTTATTTTGTTTTCACATTAATGGTAGTCGTATTATATAACCCTACCGTGTGATTTATCTGTTTCATATAGAAATGTTCGACATCTAATTTCTCAATCCATTCACTTTGTTAGTTCTTAATAAACCAAACAAAAAAGCTTGAACATTTTAATATTGCTTGAGATTTTCACTCGACAAGAATGTTGAGCGCACTGAGTATTTTTTCATATATACTTATTTTGCTGGGGTGACTTTCTTTGGTATATTTCAAAATTTATTTCTTGATTGATCTTTTAAATACGTACTTGCCTCCATTTTATACAGCGCCTTTCATTTTTTCCTTGATTATTTGGAAGTCAATTTTATTAGAACCAGAGAGACGTTGTGTGAATGTGTAGTTCCAAACTGCTTGACTTACTTAACGTCTCTGTTGATTTACAGTCTGGGGATAATTTCCTCCATTTTGGATCATGTTACTGACACAACCCTCCACTTCTTAAAAACAAACTGCCGTTCAGTGCTAACCACAGGTTATGAGCCAGCCTCGTTATCACCACAGACAGTTCGTGGTTTCCAGGAGATTCAAACATTTCTGCGATTGCTATCAGCCCTGTTTGACCGGTTCATTCTGCGTGAAGAGGAAGATGCAAAATTGAAGGTCGTTAGCCAACAGACCAAGCAACTATCAGTAAGCAACAGCAGTAGCAGGACAAGTTCAGGGATTGCAGCCAGTGACACGGGCAAAGTTATAAATACTTTTGCGTTTGCCTATATCTGGGCATTTGGTGGTGGATTGCATGAAAGGTAAATGAGCATGTAGGGAAATATTTTGACAAAAAGTGATCTATTCATATGTACTAAGCATTTTGTGTAATTTTACGTCTTCCTTTTGCTTTTACAGGTTATAATCAAACGTTTCAGAAATCTTTCCTAATCAGTATCGTTATTGTTGTTATTGAAGGATAACAGCTTGATTAGAGGTGCAATATTCAAATTTGTATATAATATATATAAAACAAAGTCAGCTTTAACCACACAGCGGCTTGGTCTAGGTGGTCTCAGGATCAAATTTGCCGCACCTAGTAAACAGTGTTAGTTAACATTTATTATTTTAATTGAGTTATGAAAAATTTAACCATGACACTGAAAAGCGCCTTATGGAAAGGGTGTGAGGTCAACATCATGACCACCACCAACATCGTCGTAGTCATCAGTGTCATTTTCATCGTTGTATTCGTCATCGTCATAGTCATCATAATTGCCCTAACCATTGCCATCGTCATTGTCATTGTCATTGTCATCCTCATTGTCGTCGCCGTCGTCGTCGCCATCCTTGTCATCATCATCGTTATCACAGTGAACATCATCGTCAACATCGTTATCATCGTCGTAATCATTATCATCATCTTTGTCATCATCACTTCATTTCACTGGTTCGTCCAGGATGCAGGTGAATGACTCATTGTCTTCCCTTAAGTCAATAAAAAAAGCATTATGTTCAGTACATTATTATGCATTTACGAAATTTGCGTTTTCTCAGTTTTTTTCCGTGTTTGCTTTAGGACAGAGTGGTGTGTAGTTGAATCTCTCGAGATGGATTGTGATCTGCTTGATGCATTAACACGTCTTACAATGACACGTCTTATATTGTATATATTCTATGAACAGTTCGTTACTCCCAACAAAATCCTATCCTCTGTTATTTGAACAGGTACACCAAAGTATTTGATGTACACGCACGGCAGATCTTGTCTTCGGGACCACACCCACTGAACATTCCCAACGACGGTTTAGTTTATGATTACTTTTATTTGTGAGATATATAGAGAGAAATATCATATATTCATGACATTTATTCATTCCGTGTTCTTTATGTTTCCA
>JAOBAY020131176.1:0-15817 GCA_025331085.2 Zoanthus sociatus | reverse complement strand
TGGGGTACACTAAGTGGGAAAGCAGGTACACCTGGAGTGGGTACGAGGTCATCAAGCGCCGAATGCTCAAGTATCTAGAGAGCTCTGGGGACATCCCCAGAATTATTTTGAACTTTCGAGCTGGGGAAACCGATACAGTCATCGGGGAACGTCGGTACAATTTACCAGTGTACCAGCCTTAAGAAACACACTGATAAGGCTTTGCTACGGCTTTGGCTAAGGAGAAATGATATCATTTCACTTGAGTGAGGACTCACCAGGCAGCCAGCACCAGTGCAAATGAGAAAACCTCCTATATGGAGGGGCCCCGGCATGCCAGAATGCAGTTGAGGAGAAGGGCCTGAACTGGCCGGTGTGCTTTCCTTCTGATGATGTCGCTTGCACTAGATGCTACAGAGGAGCCGCTGGCTGTATTACACCTTTGGAGCTAGGTGTTTCATTTTCTTGGAATGAAGAGCTACAGTCCAGAATGTCAGTTTCTAAAACTTTCATTTCACTTTAGTGTTTAACCCAATAATTATAAGGTCTTGATTCACAGTGTATAGTGTTTACTGGTAAAATGTAATTAAGAATCAAAACACATAGATAGCTGACCAGTTAGAAAGCACAAACATTTTTTCACTATGAAAGATTGGGCCACCGACTTTGCTAACTGCAAAACATTACCTTAAGTTTTAAAATCAAAATAAGAAAATGTACACAATGAAAGTTATTTTCATGAAAAGTATTTAATAGTCAGACACAATTACAAGTTATATTTTAAAATTGATTATGTTTTAATTGGAATGCTACATTTGAAAGCATAACTTAAAAATAAAAACTTTTTTTTTTTTCAGTAATGTAAGCACAGATATACCCTCATTGTAATGATGGTTTTCAGCTGCTTGGTCAACCTCTTGAGCACATCAACAATCCCTCGGTATTTGGTCTAAAGAACAAACAAACACAGAAGTTTAACACAAGCTCAACACATGGTAATATCACTAGATGAACAAATCACTGATCAAATCATACAGGTTAGAGGTTAAAAAAAGATATTTTACAAGCCTATTTGCTAACTGGAACTAGTGCTTAACAGCAGAAGTCTCCAACTCCCTCTGAACAGGACACTAATCTATTAAAAAAGAAATAAACCCCAAAAATTGACTTTTCATCATTTGAACACTTAAGTTTTATTAGAATAACTATATGAAGTTCTTTTAAGCTGTTAGCTTACTGTATTGTATATTTGTGTGATTTTTTTTAAAAATAAAATAATCTATTTTTAATCAAGAACCTCAATTTAAATTAAATTCACTTTCAGTACCATTTACACACATCTTTTCAGGTTGAGAACATTATTGGATTATAGTTTCATGGAAAAATAAATTTACAGAGCTCAAGTTGAGATATTTGAATGAGTAAAGGATGAAATTAAAGCAATGCTTTATTACTCAAAGGGCTTCAAATTACACTTTTGGGACAATAATCATACAAATGTTTTGTAAATTACACTGTTTCTTCAGTTTAACTCCCAGAAGTGCCCAAAAAACTATTATTATTATTATTATTATTATTATTATTATTATTATTACTATTATTATTTTAGGACCACATATTTCATATTTTATAGCAGGAACAAAGATTGGTGCAGTTCTGAACTTATGAACTATTAAACTATTTTAAAACATGGCTGTATAGCCTATAAAATTATATATTTTAAAATCATATAATTATTTTCCCTTAGTGTACGTTTTTGTTTATTATGTTCAATTCAAGTAGACGATTGTAAACTACCTATAAAGTAGTGAGGTTTATGATTGTATATTGCATAAAGCTATAATAAAGTTTCCATTATAGATACAAAAAACCATCTTTAGTTGTCCGTGTCATAACTATCATCAGCTAAAGCCAACAAGTTATGCATTAACTCATTTCCAGCCAGCAAAAATAAACCATATTGACCTTGCGAAATGTTTATTGTTGTAACTGAACAAGTGTTTACAGAAATATGGCATACAATATCTCATTTTAAAGTGTATAAAATGGGCTTCTCAGAAAAAAAAACAAAAAAACATAGAAACCCAGCACTTAACTAAAAAAGAAATTTCTTTTCATAAATTAGCATAATAAAAGCATCACAGCAGAGGAAGAATTAAGTTTTCCTCCACAGTCATAGGCTACTGCACAAAGTGTCAGAAAAGAAAATGTTGCCTGTCATAGCAGTAACATTTCCTGAAAATTTAGCTAAAAAACAATAAATCTGTAATTAGTTATGATTTTTTTTGTCCATCCATGTCAATCAATAAAAATCAAAGCGAAAAAAGAAAGTTGTTCTGACAAAATTCCTTTTTGGTGTCAGCATAGTAGTGAACCTAGTGAAATGAATTATGAAAAGGGGACCCTCCACCACCCCTGCCATTCACTGACAGGCCCCTCTGCAAAATACTACAACATAATCACAAAAGAATTACAACTTGCTACTTCTCTTACGAAGAATAAAAAACTTATATATTTTTTTTTAGATTTTTTGTTTTGTTTTCTTTTTTTGGATTTTTCTCTTATTTTTGGATAATAGAAAAACTTAGTTCCTTAGATACAGAAAGTTATGGTACCCTAGGAATTTAGCTATGATATTCTTCAGAATGGAATTCTTCAAAACAATTCTTAGTTGTCACATGCATATACTTTCCTTCGCACTGAGGAGCACTACAATATGAACGAACTTTGAACTCCCCTCTATTCTTTTTTACACAAACCACACAGCGTCTTTGTACATCAGTGAAACGTGGGATATGGACTGTTGTGAATTTACTTGCGCTCGGGGGGGGCTGGTTTCACTGATGAAAGAACTGGTGGCACATCACATCCGCTCATCATCCTCAGCTTCTTCCCATTCTCCTTCGCTAAGAAAAAAAGAAAATTACATTTTATTCTTCCTACTTGTTAGTCGAAATATGCCAGAAAAATATATATATACAACAAAAAAGAAATAAAACAAAATTGACTGGGCAAATAGCAAACGCATCGCATCAAATGCAAAAAGTGCATTTCTCCATGGCAACAGAACATCTGATCAAGTTTCGCGTGTCGCGTCCCTCGAGGCTTGACAAAATTATGTGAATCACATCGTTCGAAAAGCTGCTTTTAGGCAAAATTATCGCGCTTTTCACTTTCAAATATAAATTTATGATCAATGTCTTAGAACTAGGATGGATATGAAAGGGGGAAAAGGCAATCTGAAGAGGAAATCCTTGTATTTTGAAACCATGTGTGCGATGATGTCCCTTTTGTGAAATCTTATATAGAACGCTTACATTGATTCTTCCGTTTCACATTCAAGCTGCCGGTCAAGATCACTCTCTTCATCACTTTCCATTCCATCAGCAGAGTCTTCATCGTAGAAAATGTATTCTAAAGCTTCTTCAACAGATAAATAGTCAACACGACGAGCACAAGGTCTCTTCGCAGCGGACGCCATAGTTCAAAGTGAAAGCGTAATTGGGTGTAACTTCGTCATGTATGCCACATTGAAGCGTCATAGCCAGAACTTTGCATATGATTGGATAAACCCCTGAAAGTCATATACCCCAAATATGGAAAGTGACGGAAGTAACGGAAATTTTTGGCGAATCTTTTAAATCTGGGGTGGATATCCACCCCTAGGCCTCGTGGCGGCTGGAAATGAGTTTCTCTGATGTCTTAAGAAAGCAAAAAGCTATGTTTTGGCTCATCGAACTGATCAAACGAAGATCGAACACCAAAGTAGCAAGTCAAAATATAAAAATTGATAATCAAATGTTTTTCCATTTCATGTAACTTATTCTCACGGCAAAACCTTTACTTACTTACTTACCAACAGCTAGAATGATTTCAAAGACTATGAAAACTTTATGGCATTCTGGGCAATGTTCAGGGACTCTTTTTTCGCAAGGTCCCGCTAAATATTTCCTGCTTTGTGGATCTTTGTCTACGGCACTATATGATACAATATTTTCATTTCCAGGTAAAACTGGCTCAAGTTCTCCAAAATATTCTCCTACCTGTGGAGATCTGTAATGAATTTTGTGAATGCTAGTCACAGGTTTCGTTTCTGTGCAGTTGTAGATGTAATTTTTTTAAATGTAATTTTTTTTCTAAATAAAATCCCGGTGTTTTGATTAATGCAGGCTTGGAGCGGTGGTTATCTTCACAAAATATAGTAACCTCTCATGTTTTGTTTATTTACTTATTCATTTATTTAGTTTTATTTTATCTGATTGTTTTTCTCAGACTCAGATAAAGTATGTCTCCCTATCTCTTGGTTTACTTATTTTGTTTTTCTTCCTTGAGACAATGCTTACCACAGAAGCAGGGCCTTCTCTTTAGTATCTTTGGCAATAATATGAAGTCTGTGATTCATAGTTTCAAGAGTGACAGCACAAAGTATTCCCTGGAAGAAACAGCCCCATTACCCACCTTTAAAATAGTTTTAACTCCTTGAAAGCCAAGATTAAGGTTTTTCTAACTAAAATAATGTAAACATTAAGTTGAGATGCTTTTTCTTATTGATATTCCTCCATGTAAACACTTAGTGGACAACATTTAGTAAGACATTGTTTTTTGAGTCCATGAGTCATTGGTCAGGTTAGCTGTTTTTGACTTAAGGTTTTAGGATTGTAGACAAAAGTACCATGGTTGCCTAGGAGGGTTTGGGTTGCTTTATTTCCAGAGAATTGCACTGCAATTTGATTCAATGGCCAGTTTGCTCATTGAAACCTAAATCTCCTACATGAAGCGAAGAATGTAATGTTCCCATAGAGAATGTAATGTTCCCATTTGCACAGGCTGCATGGGAATTCCTAGATATAGCACAGGATTTCCCTTCACAGTATTGAGTTTCTCGTTTGACAACATTGTTTTGATGTCTTAACTCTCTATTTTCAATGGTAAAACTTTTTGATAAAACTATAGTTACTCAACTGCATAGGGCAGTAACTAAGATTTTCAAAACTTAAAGTGCTTAGTAGCCTTAATCCAATCCATTAGTATCTACAAATGGTGAAGTCACAGCACAAAATTTTGTTTTCCAACGAGTTGAATCTGAAGGCATTACTCAATAAATCTAACAGTCGCCCTTTTGCATCAACTAAAATGATACCTATATTGCTGCACTGTCTATGTTTATGATGTCATCTTTAGTACAAGTTGTTTCAGGCCTGCTGTTTAATAGATAATTATTTTAGTACTAATTTAGTGGTAAGTTAGCACTAAATAGTTAGCTAACTATACATCAGTAGGCCTGAAATGACTCTATTCACTGAAATGTGAAACATAAAACTATTAGTAACCTCTATGTTCAAGTGTATAGCTATGTCTAATTAATGTGCATTCTCTATTTCAAAGTTAACTCTTTTTAGTTGTAGGCAAACACAAAAAAACTATTGCAGTTAAGAACTTGCTTCAATGAACTGATCTGTTTTTTTTTTAAATACTAACTTGCACTTGTAATTTGTGACATCATACAGTAACTAAGACCACGTTCACATCCAGAGATTAAACCAACCACAACCAGTTTAGTTTTAGTTCGATCTAATGTAGTATCTGTTCAAACTTGTGACTAAACCCACCACAACCAGTTTACTCTAGTGTGAACACGTACTACTTTAATTTGAACTAAATTGAATTGATTCAGTGAATTGAATTGATCACAACTGGTACTAGTGTGAACAACCCGATCTACTTTTAGATAGATTCAAATTTGAACTTGTCATGATCGATTCAGATGTGAACATGGTCTAAGGTGGCTTACAACAGCAAATCAGAAATGGTGCTAGTTCAAAAATGCAGCAGTCACCATTTTTGCCACTCCCCTCCCCCCCCCCAAAAAAAAATGCTGATAAACTAGAACTGTGTTGCGAACTAAATAGTTTGCAGACAAAATAATTACTATTTAACAGTAATTTTAAATTAATTGTAGATTGTTTGCAGCTGTCCACCAACAAGGATTTTGGCAGTAAGAACATTAAACATAACTGTTGTCATATAGGCAAAAATGTTAAGACCTCTGTTGGACATTATCGCTTTGAACACGCTTTAACAATGAGCGCGTTTTTATGATAAACAATCTCAGTTTCTTCACCAAACATGGTAAGTCCTTCCTCAATCTGGGCGCTATCACCAAATACTTCATCTCCAAAGGTGGTGATCAAGGAGTCTGTGAACGCCGTCAAAGTTATGCATGCCTTTGCTTCATTTTCAGCAATAAAAGAAACCCATGGATTGACGTGGCATCTTGTGAGCTTCATAGTATGCCCACATTTGTCACATCGAGCAACTTCAGAGGCAGTTACCTGAATGAGTTTCTTGTTGCAGTGAACACATGTGTAATATACTTCTGCTTGGCCTACAGAGGTAATGTTGTCTTCATTTATTTTGCATTCAATCACCTCTCTCATGGCTTTCTCAATTTCAACCTCAGGCAGTTCCCCTAAGTCGCTGACATCTGCTAAGCATACTTTACTCAGCCGTCCCACTGACACTTTCTATGTCCCCTTGTATACTCTCACAGTAAGCGACGAAAAGCAATATACCCTCCCATTTTCCACGGGTGTATGGAGACTTTGAGGCTCCCAGACATCTATTATTATAGAGGAGGTGCCATCGGCTAAATACCCACTCATAAGCTTTAGCTTTGATTCTTTCTTCAGAGGCGTTTCTCTTAACCCAAAAACTTTGCCTTGAATGCTCAGTTTATCAAATTCTTCTGCAGTGTTAAGTATTTGCTCAATGGGCTGAAATTCCTCTTCAAACTTAGCATACTGAAATGAATATTCAGTTAGGTCTGGAACAGATAATGTCACTTGTGTGCGTGAATTTTGTTATCTTAACTGGTGTACGGCTACTTTCACTCTTCTGTAGCAGTTTTCTCTTATTAGGCGAGTAGAGTAGCGCATCTTGCACCTTTCTAGGTGATAACTGTAGACACGTAGTGCAATAATCTAGACTGTCGTTCTTGTTCCTTATTGGTGAAGAGAGATCTTGGACGTAAGCGATTATTTCCTCTGCTGACTTGCCACAAGATTCTGCTACTGTTGTTGTTTCCTTTGCACGCTGTTTGCTGTTCCTGCTAGGGTCCACGCTACCAGTCCCGCCAGTGGTACTGTACACAGTGATATACAGGTGAGGCCCATGTGCGCCAATATCTGAAATGTTTTACTTGCAGATCCCCCAGACCAGGATGGCAAAGCATAATAGGAAGTTTCCTGCTGCAATTCAGGTCCCAGGCATCAAGGGCTGACTTCTCCAAATTGTTTCCTTCTTACAGGCCGGGTTTGCACATGAAGCCTTGACTACAACCATAGTACCAACTGCCGAAGTCGTGATCACAGGATTGTCAGTTTTGCAGGTGTGGCAGAAGCGAAACAGTAGCAGAAGCTGTGTTAGGAACAGAACATGTTTTGGCTCTTTCCGCAAGTTTGAATTGGGGCACAACCTGCATTAAAAAATTATGGAATAATTTGCTTACGATTGTAGTCATTTTTTAAACAAGATCGAGTAGGTTCTGAAATCATCCCCGCCAATATCATCACATCCTCAACCCATCATCATTGTTATTTTAGTAATCTGTTGTAAATCCATTTCATAAGTAAGGATAAATTTTGTGAGAAAACAACATTTTGACTGTACCCTTTCTGATTATCCTTTACATCATCTTTACATCAACTTTTCTAGTTTCTAGTTCAAGTTTCAAGTTTATTATCATTATTGTAGATACAATATTTTACAGCACTGTACTACCCGCAAATAGCAAAAGCTAACCTAGGCGGGTAGAAAAAGAGAAATTATATTATATGATTAAAGTTGTTAAACCATGTGAACAGGAAATTATAAAAATTAAGTTAATAAATATTGAATAAATACATAAATACAAAATAATACATAATTTGTTATTAGTAATTTATTTAAATGAATTTAAATAATTTGAAAAGTTGGAGATTATCATATTGATGCCAACATAATCATGTACCTTTGTACAGTGTATTTTATTAATTGTTTGTAATTACATGTACACTGTTCATTAAATAAACGCATTTTGTATTTATATTTTTTCAGGATTGCCGTCATTGTTAGAGAGGCCTCTAAAATATGGCAAGGAAATGACAAAATTTATTTCAAACAGAATAATGACAACAAGTTAAAACTTGAAGAACTTGTAATGGCACTTAGTGCAACTTGCACAATTAAGGACATTGGCTTTGGGAGAGGTAACATATGCTGTCTCTTCTAAATGTGTATTGCATTTTCATATTAATAGATTAAACATAATATTTTCATTCTTGGAAACAATTCCTACAACCACGGTGCTTAAAACGTACTCTATTTACTAACAAAATGCAGGGCGTGACACTAACAGTAGTCAACTTGCCACAGACTAGCATAGAAATTCAGTTTTGGCTAGTAAGTTTTCTATTACCTCTAGTCATTGTAGCTCATAAACAAAATGAAAGACATCTCAGAATTTGAATGCTTGGTTAATAAAAAAATGCTATTTTCCTAGTAACATTTAAGTTGACACTAACGAATAGCTAGACTAATAAGTTGAAAAGTTAGTATTGAAAATATTTATTAAGACATTATTCAGCATTACCTTATTAAAGTAGAGTGCAATTTGTATTTCCAGAAGCTATTCGTTCTCACATTCTTCAATGGGCACAAGAAAAAAATAGGCGCATAACTGATGGATATGATTATGAGGTAAATTAATAAGTTAAACATGTGTGAGTCCCATATATTAAAGTCTATCCTTAACTTAAGTAAATATTAATGTCCAGTTATCAGTAATACTATGATCATTTGCATAAACCATATGACATAAACATTGATGGAGGCACAAACCACAAACAACACGCCTCCAAACATATATGCTCGTGCCAGACAACATCTTGTTTGAAACTTGAAACAACTTCTAAAAATGTTTATGCTATACGTAAATAAAAATTAACTACATAACAATCTTAAACAAAGGAAAATTAATGAGTAAAAACAAAAAATAAAAAATATATAGCTAGTACTTTTATATATTACTTTGGTAAATTATATTATTGATAATATAAATTGTATTATATTATTTGTCGTAGTCTTGAGCTTTTAATATTAATTTTTATCTTTTGTAAATATTGAAAATCTCACTATGACACCCCTAATGTTCATTTAAAGTGCAGTTAAGAAAAAGTATTTAGGGAATAACTGGCAAATGTAACTTGTGTTTTCCACAGACGAAACACACTCCTGCAAAAAGGGCGAGACTTAGCTACAGCCAACAGGAAGATGTGAGCACAAGTGAAACAGGTTAATAATGTGCTGTTACTAGATACAGAGATATATATACTGTTAGAAAAATTAATTGACTGTTTTGTTTTATGGAATGAGCCCTTAGCAGTACTTGGTCACATAACCACAGTTAATTAGATCTGACAAAATGAGCTTCAGAAATGGAAAGCTCAGGTTAACATTAGTTAGAAGGTATGTTTTCAAGTCTCAACGTTAAGTACTTCAGAAATGATAGCGAATATAAATTAAATCAAAATTTGGGTTTAACCTCGGTGTACAAGAACCTGTGAAGTTCTTAAGTGATGTAGAACAAAGAAAACAATTAAGTCAAAACAATAGATAGAATGAACATAATGTGAAAAGACAAAGAAAGAACTTCACTGGTTCTTACACCGAGGATGAGCCAAAATTTGTCAAAGAAAATGTGTGTGAAATAGTACTGGAGAACAAGGCTTGCTCTCCAGTCATCCAAATCCTTAGAAATATCCTATTTTATGTTGCTTGCGATTTTTGCATGTTTAAAGTCAATAATTGAAACTTTGCCATTTTACTAATGTCAACCTTCTCTTTTCATTTCTGGATACCATGTTGTCATTGCTGATTGATTTATGGTAGCTGTGGTCACGTGACTCCCACCTGCCAAGGGCTCATTAATTTTTATTAATACAGAAGTAATATTTATTGTTGATTGATTTCCACTGTTCTACAAACTGTTAAATATCCGTATTTTATGTTGATGGTATCACTCAACTAATAATATCTACTTTCTTTGTATTAATTGGCAGATGATGGAATTGATCAGATAGAACAAAGTGACGAAGGGACCGAGGAGAGTTACGATATCAATGGCATTTCAAAGAACAGTGCCCAAATAATCATTCTTGTGTGGTTTTGTGTTAACAACATCAGATGTCTTGGTGTGAAAGAGCACCTTATGCCATTGGGCAAGAAGCTAGGGGTCAAGTGTAGATCGCAAGGGAAATATGACATGATTGTTAAAATAGCTAAAGCTCTTGTTTCAAATGAATATGTTTCCATAGATGAAGGGAGTAATTTCAGCTGCTTGAAACGCAAGCAGGTGAATGTTATTAAAACTCTCCCAGAAGCATCTAAATGGAAAGAAAAGTCATCAGCTTCTTTGTCCAATGCCAGTTCTCCTTCTGCATCTGAGTCTGGGTAAGATACTTTAATGCTCAATGAGAGTTCAAACAATGAAAGTGAGACAGAAATCCCACTGTCTCAAAGCATTTGAGATGAGATGCATTTAAAATTGGATTAGATTAAAATATCTGATCTGATAAAAAAAAAAACTTTAAAACTGTAAAAATGTTTATAAGTTTCACAAATTTTCGAACTGTCATTCAATAGTTCTTCATCAGGGGAAAATAAAAATTCTAACTCTGAATTTACTGAATTACACAACCAAGATTATTTGTATTTAGTCATGACTAACGTTTTGATGTTTATATCAGATATTTTAATCTTATCCAATGTTAAATTACAAACATCTCATTGCACAACTTAGTAGTGTGCATAGATACAGTACAACAAAATAATTCCATTTTGTTCACCAACGTTGCATCATATTCTAATTATTGTTTAGGTTTTGGCCAGCGCTTCTGCTGTATCTATTTTGTTAGTGTTTAATTCGTTTAATTGGAGGAGATTCTGTAATTCTAAACGGCTTGCCAAGCAAGGTCTTTCTAGAAAGATCTCTGTTGTACTTCTCAATAATGCAAAATGTGTAACATAGTATTGCTGTTTTGTTGCTAATTACCTCTTAATAATGCTTGTCACTGTTTTATTAACTAAAGGTACTTATAATGACAGCTGTATTCAACTGTGAAACTTTACAGCAAGTTTTGCAATATTATTATATCAGTTGATTCCAGTTATTATCACATAGTTATAGTTTAATTCGAGAAGAATCCCTACTTTAGGGCATTGCTGTATTAGAGAAGCTATAATAAAGAGCAAATTGTTAGTCAATGAAAATCTCTAGTATTTGTTGGGACACCATTAGATGATTAACTTGTTTACCAATATTGGGCCATTTAATCTTTGTGGGATAACAATACTTGGAACATAGTATTTGTTGGAACATTACTGAATGATCAATTGATTTTCCAGTATTGGACAATCTAATCTTTGTGGGGTACCAATACTGGGAACTTTAGTATTTGTTGGGGCATCCTTGGATGACCAATTGGTTTACCAGTATTGGACAATCTAATCTTTCTGAGGTACCAATACTGGGATCTTTAGTATTTGTTGGGGTATCATTGGATGACCAATTGGTATACCAGTATTGGAAAATCTAATCTTTGTGAAATACCAATACTGGTTACTTTAATATTGGTTGGGACATCATTGGATGACCAATTGGTTTACCAATATTGGGTCATCTAATCTTTGTGAGGTGCCAATACTGGGAACTTTAGGTAATTGTTGGGACATCATTGGATGACCACTTCGTTTACCAATATTGGAATATTTTAAGATCCTCCAACATTGAAATGTGTAACGTTTTCCCAATGTTGGCATTTCAGCTTGTTACTCCAATGATAATCCAAAGTTTTTCCAATGAACTACCAATGTTATTCCAATCTTGGAATCTCTTTTTCCCTGCGTGCTCTCCTGGATGGTCCCAAGAGAGCGCCTTGCCGGCAGCACTAGATTTTATCCGCTCTCACTCTGAAGATTTTTAACGTTTTATTTTTTAACCAATTCTCATGCAAAAGTACGAAATGGCCAGGCAGATAATTACTGTGAAATCCAAAGGGCTGAATAACCAAGTATCAAAACTGATTCAAAGTAATCAGACAATAACAGATCCAAAAGAGATCGCCATCGCCTTCAACAAGTTCTTTAACAGCATTGGTCAAAAATTAGCAGATAGTATCCCAGTTGCTGGAAAGGACCCCTTAGCCTTCATGGGACCATCACAACCAAATAGCTTCTATCTATCTCCAGTGACAGCTGTAGAAATTGAAAAAGAAATCTCTAGCTTGAATTCCTCGAAAGCAGTGGGTCCCTTTAGTATACCAGTGTACTTATTAAAACTCTTAAGCACATACTTATCTACCCCCTTAGAAATCATTTTTAACCTGTCCTTCAGTACTGGGTGTGTACCAGACCAATTCAAAATAGCAAACATTATTCCAGTCTACAAAAAAGACTCAGTCACTTGTGTAAATAATTATCGACCAATATCACTGCTTTCAATATTCAACAAATTATTGGAAAAGCTGATGAATAAACGATTAAGTTGCTTCATAGAGAAACACAACATTCTCTATGATTGTCAATTTGGATTTCGAGATAAGCACTCTACAACACATGCAACTTTACTTATTGCAGACAAAATTCAACAAGCAATAGAAGCAGGTCAGTATTCCTGTGGGATATTCCTAGATTTCTCCAAAGCATTTGACACTGTTAATCATAGTATTTTATTAGCAAAGCTGAGTCACTATGGGATACGCGGTATTGCGAAAGATTGGTTTATGTCCTATCTGTACAACCGAAAGCAATATGTCTCTGTAGGCACCTGCAAATCTGATGACCAGCCTATTACTCATGGTGTCCCACAGGGATCAGTACTGGGGCCTCTTCTATTTCTATTGTATATCAATGACTTTAACAAATGCAGCTCATTCTTTAATTTCCATATTTTTGCAGATGATACCAATCTGTTTTGTACGAACAGAAGTCTGTCTGCCCTAGAGTCATCAGTGAATGAGAATCTGAAATTTGTCTCATCATGGCTTGTGGCAAACAAACTTTCTCTTAACATCGATAAGACAAATTTCATCATTTTTCATCCACGACAAAAAGCTGTGAACCATAAAGTAATGCTTCATATCAATGGGCAAAAACTGGAGCAAGTAAAGTGCATCAGGTATCTTGGGGTCTATATTGACTGCAATCTTACTTGGAAAAATCATATCCAGTATATTTCTAAAAAAATCAAACGCAGTGTTGGTATATTATCTAAAATTCGTCATTATGTTCCTTTGGCGATACTTATCCAGCTGTACTATACTCTAATCTTTCCATATCTGTCTTATGCTACGACAACATGGGGCAATACGTACCTGTCAACCCTCAAACCTCTTACTATCCTCCAAAAGAAAGCTGTCAGACTGATCTGCTTTGCTGAGTTTAACGAACATTCAAGCCCACTTTTCTTTAAACTTGGAATACTGAAACTTTCTGATGTAATATTCCTACAGAATGCATTATTCATGCATGACTATCATACAGATGCTTTGCCCTCTGTTTTCCAGGGGTTTTTCAAGCCAATACACAATATTCATCGCTACAATACCAGATTAGCCTCAAAAGACACATACTACACCTCTAAAATAAGAACAAACTATGGTAAATTCAACATTCGCTTTTCCGGTGCTAAAGTATGGAATTCAATCCAAGAAAACCTTAAGTCCAAAAAAGAATCAATTTAAGACATCTTTTAAAAAAATATCCTAAGTACCTATCCAGATGCATGAAGCATTTAACTGCCCTGTTGTTTGCTTGTTTATATAATGTATATTGAAAGTCAGCAGTTATGTTCTCCAACTCTCAATCAAATCAGCAATCTACGATTTCCTTTCCGCACCAACCACAGCTACTTAACTCGATTAGCTTCAGCTCTTTATTTTGCAATTGTAGAAACTATTTATATACTGTAATAATTTTGTAACATCTGAGGACTAAATAGAGTTGTTGTTGTTGTTGTTGGTTTTGTTTTATAATTCTGTTTATTTTGGGCGGTTAAAGGGCAGATGGCGAGTGCTCCTGAAAAGATTGATTCCAGACTTAACAAAGCAATTGAAGTGGCTTCGGCTTGTTGTATACTACACACGTTTCGTGAGACTTTGGGGCAAGAGTTTGATTCAGGGTCATTGCGAGATCATGTCAATGAAGAGGCCGAGTCTGGTTTTCAACAACAAGAACATAATGGTCATGAAGTGCGCAGTGCATTAGTTTCATTTTTTCTTAAATATTATAATACTGGTTATCCCTAAATGACATTTTATTTTCGTATAACTTGTAGCTAGTTTTAAAAACATTTTACTTTATGAAAGCCTCGACATCTAAAGCCTGTTTCAAAGAACTAAAAAGATATACTGAACGTATCTGAATCGTCTGCTACCAGTATATTATTTTCTTTTTTTTGTAAAAGTTTGCTTATTGCTCATACAAATTAACCCCGATTCGGCCAACATCGAAGAGAACATGCGGTGCAGCCGTGTCAATGTGGGCGTGCCATGGACGCAGCACAGAAACTGGTGCAAAGCTCAACCGATGTTCCAAGTCCAAGCGAAGGTTAAGCTGTAAGATTGGAGCACTGCGGCATACTGCGGCCGTGCCGGGTCTCGAGCTGCATAGGCTACCGAAACGAAGAAGAGCGAAGTGAGGTTGGAAGCTTCAAGAACCCTACAAGGTATGCATGACAACGAGCACGGGGCATGATAGCAGACGTGAAGTGAAGCACTGTCGAAGCGAAGTGACTCCGGAGATTTTCTGAATGTCGCGGAATGTGCAAACGAAGCCACTATTGAAAGGTTGATCAGTCCGTCAATCAGACGCCACGCTGTGCTGAGCTCACGCCCGTGCAGATGATTCGCGTGAAGGGTGCTGCTCATGCTACCCGACGAGGTACAGTGGACAAGTTGCAGGCTCCTGCGCCATCAGTTTCTTGCAGAGTGGAGACACCTCGCAAACTGCAAAGACAGCGCCGCAGCAGCGGATCGCTGCGGATTTGGGACCAGGCCCAGCTAGTAGTGGCCTGATCTGCCGGAGAACTCTGATGCTTAGCTGCATTCTTCTAAAACCCATGACCCCTTTGCCTGAACATCATTCCTGCGCACGTGGTCACTTCGAAGCCCTTGTCGCTGTCCAGTGTGCCTCTGTCCAAAGAACTCTTGTTTGAGAGGACCGGGAAAAAAGGCGGTCCTCTAGTACAGCGCGCCCTCAGCGCCCTGCCCGATGAGAATGTCATAGAAGCCAGACGTCTTGTTGGAAATCGACCTTCGTTTTGAACCGCGGCTCCGAATGCTGCAGCGATGCTGGCATGGAAGATCTGCTGTAACTGAGCCTTCTTGGCAGGCTGACCAAGTCTGATGTTCTGGTACCTCGCTGCAAAACAAGATGGGCGGGTGCCCTGAAAGTGCGGGGGTGCACTCGGTATGTCAGTGGCGGCCCAGACAATGCTTAGACCGGCAGTGGACACCTCACACTATCTTGAAGCTCCCCAGTGGCAGAGTGTCCGATGCCCAATGCCTTGCAATCAGCCGCGATTGCTTCTGCTGCCTGGACATCAAGAATTGCGAGGATCCACTCCACGCAGTCAGCGGAATCGAAAGGAAGAGGGCAGGCGAGGAAGCCAGCCCTGAAGCACTGAGTTGACATGTGAGCAACTAGAGGGAAGGCGGATCATACAGCGATGCATGGCAACGCCATACGATGCCATGAGAGGCAGTGCATGGATACAAGCATAAAGGGGATAACAAGCTGTTGC